>OZ038437.1:15467063-15662528 GCA_964036275.1 Litoditis marina | reverse complement strand
AAAAACCAGATACCTTTTTTCCAACGCAAAATGAGGTTTTTACCGTTACTTCGTACGGTAACCGGATTTTAGTTGTGGGCTACCTACCGGTTACCTGTGAGGTAACCTGAAAAAAGGGTTACCGAAAAACGGTAAGGTTCCCTAAAAACCCGGTTAGTTGTAGAATCGGCCACTATAAACTCAATCAATATCTAACTTCGTGGATAGTATTTATCATTCTCAGTTCATTCAATCATTAATGTAATAATTTTATTCTAGTTAACCAACTGGTAAACTGTTGCGTACACTAAGATCGAATTACAGCGAAGATCGCAAAACTGTATAGTCTCTTCAATACTTCAATTCCCCATAAGACTGCCTCGGTGAGAATACACAACTTTCAGCGTGTTTAAATTGCGTAAATGCCATCGAAAAGCTTCGAAATGTTCAACATTCAAACCTCATTCACTAATACAAAGTGTTTCAATCGTAATGTACCTCTTTCACCTCCACAGCCGCCGGTTTCACACAATGAGAGGCGAACTCGTCCTTTTCTGCGCGAACCAAAGCGGTGAATTTCTGGAGAACAATAAAATAGTCACGGGGAGAAAAGAAAGTAGTGAATTATAGGTGGAATGGTATCGGTTTAAGGGTTTTAAACGTTCCCTTCTCCAAAGAAAAAGTTATAGACCCCTCCCCCCCCGTAGCTTCCACCTAATATAGCCATAATTACTGAAAAAGTTATCAAACCTCTCTAGCTTAGTAACAGTTAAGTGGTTTACAAAGTTATAAGGTTCACATAAATGGTTCACAATCTGGCTCCTATATTCACAATGTGAAAAGTTTTGTAGTCTGAGACACAGCCGTTTGGCACCTTATTCCATTTTTATAGTTTGATCCCTATTAGTTCAAAGTTTGATTGGGAGATTCAACTGTTGCTCTATAGCAGGGGTGACCACAAGTTGCACACCGTGCAACTTTCGTGAGGGGGGGGGGGGGTGCAATTTCGTAGAATGTAACGTGTTTATCGGTAAATTTCAATTTATTAGAGGGAGAGGTCGTACTTGGTTCAAAGTCGGGAAACTTTGTGGTCACCACTGCTCTATAGAAAACTACGACCCAGATTTGTTCTTCGGTGAAATAAGGATAGGTTACTTTTGTGAACAAAGAACAAATCGAATCACATTTGACCGAAATCGTCAAACTTTTCACCTACCTCGATTTCCCTATTGAATCGCATGACCTTCTCACGGGAGAGCAGAGTCACCGCCTTTTTCAACTCTTTGCTGTTCTGTGAAATGCTCTTCTTCAGAGACGCCAGAACAATGGAAGAATCCACATTCGCACTCAATTTGACCATTTCCGAGAGCAGCTGGAAAATAGTTATATTTCAGATAAATACGAAAAGAAATGGCGGAACGACTCTGTAGTCTTTTCCGGTGATCAAACTACAGATTGGGGTGGTAAATGAGGTTTTACGTGCTGAAAGACAGTCTTCTTTAGTTGAGTTTTATTTAGTTTTTATCTTTTAGCGTACAAAACGCATAAAACACATACCAAGACAAACCATGTAAGCCAGTTTTTAACCATAGCATAGCCACAGCGAAAAAAGTTTTAGGTCACAAAAGTAGAATTTTCGGTTTTCCGTGGATTCCCACGTACAATTGAAAACTCTATGCTACAAGAATTTCCGGTTTCAAGAAAACCTTTATATTACAATTGAAACTCTATTCTACAACTTCCATCCAGTATTACACTAGTTTTAGGTCACAAAAGTAAATTTTTCGGTTTACCGTGGACTCCCACGTACAATTGAAAACTCTATGCTACAAGAATTTCCGGTTTAAAGAAAACCTTTATATTACCATTGAAAACTCTATTCTACAACTCCCATTCAGAATTACACCAGTTTGAGGCCCCAAAAGTAGATTTTCCAGTTTTCCGTGGAATCCCACGTACAATTGAAAACTATATTCTACAACTCCCATTCAGTATTACACCAGTTTAAGGCCCCAAAAGTAGATTCCGGTTTTCCGTGGACTCCCGCGTACAATTGGAAACTCTATGCTACAAGAATTTCCGGTTTAAAGAAAACCTTTATATTACCATTGAAAACTCTATTCTACAACTCCCATTCAGTATTACACCAGTTTTTGGTTCCAGAAGTAGAATTTCCGGTTTTCCGTGGATTCCCACGTACAATTGAAAACTCTATGCTACAAGAATTTCCGGTTTAAAGAAAACCTTTATATTACCATTGAAAACTATTCTACAACTCCCATTCAGAATTACACCAGTTTGAGGCCCCAAAAGTAGATTTTCCGATTTTCCGTGGACTCCCACGTACAATTGAAAACGCTATGCTACAAGAATTTCCGGTGTCAAAAAACCTTTATATGACAATTAAAAACTTTATTCTACAACTTCCATCCAGTATTACACTAGTTTTAGGTCACAAAAGTAAATTTTTCGGTTTACCGTGGACTCCCACGTACAATTGAAAACTCTATGCTACAAGAATTTCCGGTTTAAAGAAAACCTTTATATTACCATTGAAAACTCTATTCTACAACTCCCATTCAGTATTACACCCGCTTTTGGTCACAAAAGTAGATTTTCCAGTTTTCCGTGGAATCCCACGTACAATTGAAAACTATATTCTACAACTCCCATTCAGTATTACACCAGTTTAAGGCCCCAAAAGTAGATTCCGGTTTTCCGTGGACTCCCGCGTACAATTGGAAACTCTATGCTACAAGAATTTCCGGTTTAAAGAAAACCTTTATATTACCATTGAAAACTCTATTCTACAACTCCCATTCAGTATTACACCAGTTTTTGGTTCCAGAAGTAGAATTTCCGGTTTTCCGTGGATTCCCACGTACAATTGAAAACTCTATGCTACAAGAATTTCCGGTTTAAAGAAAACCTTTATATTACCATTGAAAACTATTCTACAACTCCCATTCAGAATTACACCAGTTTGAGGCCCCAAAAGTAGATTTTCCGATTTTCCGTGGACTCCCACGTACAATTGAAAACTCTATGCTACAAGAATTTCCGGTTTGAAGAAAACCTTTATATTACCATTGAAAACTCTATTCTACAACTCCCATTCAGAATTACACCAGTTTGAGGCCCCAAAAGTAGATTTTCCAGTTTTCCGTGGAATCCCACGTACAATTGAAAACTATATTCTACAACTCCCATTCAGAATTACACCAGTTTGAGGCCCCAAAAGTAGATTTTCCGATTTTCCGTGGACTCCCACGTACAATTGAAAACGCTATGCTACAAGAATTTCCGGTGTCAAAAAACCTTTATATGACAATTAAAAACTTTATTCTACAACTCCCATTCAGTATTACACCAGTTTTTGGTTCCAGAAGTAGAATTTTCAGTTTTCCGTGGATTCCCAGGTACAATTGAAAACTATTCTACAACTCCCATTCAGAATTACACCAGTTTGAGGCCCCAAAAGTAGATTTTCCGATTTTCCGTGGACTCCCACGTACAATTGAAAACGCTATGCTACAAGAATTTCCGGTGTCAAAAAACCTTTATATGACAATTAAAAACTTTATTCTACAACTCCCATTCAGTATTACACCAGTTTTTGGTTCCAGAAGTAGAATTTTCAGTTTTCCGTGGATTCCCACGTACAATTGAAAACTCTATTCTACAACTCCCATTCAGTATTACACCAGTTTAAGGCCCCAAAAGTAGATTTTCCGGTTTACCGTGGACTCCCACGTACAATTGAAAACGCTATGCTACAAGAATTTCCGGTGTCAAAAAACCTTTATATGACAATTAAAAACTTTATTCTACAACTCCCATTCAGTATTACACCAGTTTTTGGTTCCAGAAGTAGAATTTTCAGTTTTCCGTGGATTCCCACGTACAATTGAAAACTATTCTACAACTCCCATTCAGAATTACACCAGTTTGAGGCCCCAAAAGTAGATTTTCCGATTTTCCGTGGACTCCCACGTACAATTGAAAACTCTATGCTACAAGAATTTCCGGTGTCAAAAAACCTTTATATGACAATTAAAAACTTTATTCTACAACTCCCATTCAGTATTACACCAGTTTTTGGTTCCAGAAGTAGAATTTTCAGTTTTCCGTGGATTCCCACGTACAATTGAAAACTCTATTCTACAACTCCCATTCAGTATTACACCAGTTTAAGGCCCCAAAAGTAGATTTTCCGATTTTCCGTGGACTCCCACGTACAATTGAAAACGCTATGCTACAAGAATTTCCGGTGTCAAAAAACCTTTATATGACAATTAAAAACTTTATTCTACAACTCCCATTCAGTATTACACCAGTTTTTGGTTCCAGAAGTAGAATTTTCAGTTTTCCGTGGATTCCCACGTACAATTGAAAACTCTATTCTACAACTCCCATTCAGTATTACACCAGTTTAAGGCCCCAAAAGTAGATTTTCCGGTTTACCGTGGACTCCCACGTACAATTGAAAACGCTATGCTAAAAGAATTTCCGGTGTCAAAAAACCTTTATATGACAATTAAAAACTTTATTCTACAACTCCCATTCAGTATTACACCAGTTTTTGGTTCCAGAAGTAGAATTTTCAGTTTTCCGTGGATTCCCACGTACAATTGAAAACTATTCTACAACTCCCATTCAGAATTACACCAGTTTGAGGCCCCAAAAGTAGATTTTCCGATTTTCCGTGGACTCCCACGTACAATTGAAAACGCTATGCTACAAGAATTTCCGGTGTCAAAAAACCTTTATATGACAATTAAAAACTTTATTCTACAACTCCCATTCAGTATTACACCAGTTTTTGGTTCCAGAAGTAGAATTTTCAGTTTTCCGTGGATTCCCAGGTACAATTGAAAACTATTCTACAACTCCCATTCAGAATTACACCAGTTTGAGGCCCCAAAAGTAGATTTTCCGATTTTCCGTGGACTCCCACGTACAATTGAAAACGCTATGCTACAAGAATTTCCGGTGTCAAAAAACCTTTATATGACAATTAAAAACTTTATTCTACAACTCCCATTCAGTATTACACCAGTTTTTGGTTCCAGAAGTAGAATTTTCAGTTTTCCGTGGATTCCCACGTACAATTGAAAACTCTATTCTACAACTCCCATTCAGTATTACACCAGTTTAAGGCCCCAAAAGTAGATTTTCCGGTTTACCGTGGACTCCCACGTACAATTGAAAACTATTCTACAACTCCCATTCAGAATTACACCAGTTTGAGGCCCCAAAAGTAGATTTTCCGATTTTCCGTGGACTCCCACGTACAATTGAAAACGCTATGCTACAAGAATTTCCGGTGTCAAAAAACCTTTATATGACAATTAAAAACTTTATTCTACAACTCCCATTCAGTATTACACCAGTTTTTGGTTCCAGAAGTAGAATTTTCAGTTTTCCGTGGATTCCCACGTACAATTGAAAACTCTATTCTACAACTCCCATTCAGTATTACACCAGTTTAAGGCCCCAAAAGTAGATTTTCCGATTTTCCGTGGACTCCCACGTACAATTGAAAACGCTATGCTACAAGAATTTCCGGTGTCAAAAAACCTTTATATGACAATTAAAAACTTTATTCTACAACTCCCATTCAGTATTACACCAGTTTTTGGTTCCAGAAGTAGAATTTTCAGTTTTCCGTGGATTCCCACGTACAATTGAAAACTCTATTCTACAACTCCCATTCAGTATTACACCAGTTTAAGGCCCCAAAAGTAGATTTTCCGGTTTACCGTGGACTCCCACGTACAATTGAAAACGCTATGCTACAAGAATTTCCGGTGTCAAAAAACCTTTATATGACAATTAAAAACTTTATTCTACAACTCCCATTCAGTATTACACCAGTTTTTGGTTCCAGAAGTAGAATTTTCAGTTTTCCGTGGATTCCCACGTACAATTGAAAACTATTCTACAACTCCCATTCAGAATTACACCAGTTTGAGGCCCCAAAAGTAGATTTTCCGATTTTCCGTGGACTCCCACGTACAATTGAAAACGCTATGCTACAAGAATTTCCGGTGTCAAAAAACCTTTATATGACAATTAAAAACTTTATTCTACAACTCCCATTCAGTATTACACCAGTTTTTGGTTCCAGAAGTAGAATTTTCAGTTTTCCGTGGATTCCCACGTACAATTGAAAACTCTATTCTACAACTCCCATTCAGTATTACACCAGTTTAAGGCCCCAAAAGTAGATTTTCCGATTTTCCGTGGACTCCCACGTACAATTGAAAACGCTATGCTACAAGAATTTCCGGTGTCAAAAAACCTTTATATGACAATTAAAAACTTTATTCTACAACTCCCATTCAGTATTACACCAGTTTTTGGTTCCAGAAGTAGAATTTTCAGTTTTCCGTGGATTCCCACGTACAATTGAAAACTCTATGCTACAAGAATTTCCGGTTTAAAGAAAACCTTTATATTACCATTGAAAACTATTCTACAACTCCCATTCAGAATTACACCAGTTTGAGGCCCCAAAAGTAGATTTTCCGATTTTCCGTGGACTCCCACGTACAATTGAAAACTCTATGCTACAAGAATTTCCGGTTTGAAGAAAACCTTTATATTACCATTGAAAACTCTATTCTACAACTCCCATTCAGAATTACACCAGTTTGAGGCCCCAAAAGTAGATTTTCCAGTTTTCCGTGGAATCCCACGTACAATTGAAAACTATATTCTACAACTCCCATTCAGTATTACACCAGTTTAAGGCCCCAAAAGTAGATTCCGGTTTTCCGTGGACTCCCGCGTACAATTGGAAACTCTATGCTACAAGAATTTCCGGTTTAAAGAAAACCTTTATATTACCATTGAAAACTCTATTCTACAACTCCCATTCAGTATTACACCAGTTTTTTGTTCCAGAAGTAGAATTTCCGGTTTTCCGTGGATTCCCACGTACAATTGAAAACTCTATGCTACAAGAATTTCCGGTTTAAAGAAAACCTTTATATTACCATTGAAAACTATTCTACAACTCCCATTCAGAATTACACCAGTTTGAGGCCCCAAAAGTAGATTTTCCGATTTTCCGTGGACTCCCACGTACAATTGAAAACTCTATGCTACAAGAATTTCCGGTTTGAAGAAAACCTTTATATTACCATTGAAAACTCTATTCTACAACTCCCATTCAGAATTACACCAGTTTGAGGCCCCAAAAGTAGATTTTCCAGTTTTCCGTGGAATCCCACGTACAATTGAAAACTATATTCTACAACTCCCATTCAGTATTACACCAGTTTAAGGCCCCAAAAGTAGATTCCGGTTTTCCGTGGACTCCCGCGTACAATTGGAAACTCTATGCTACAAGAATTTCCGGTTTAAAGAAAACCTTTATATTACCATTGAAAACTCTATTCTACAACTCCCATTCAGTATTACACCAGTTTTTGGTTCCAGAAGTAGAATTTCCGGTTTTCCGTGGATTCCCACGTACAATTGAAAACTCTATGCTACAAGAATTTCCGGTTTAAAGAAAACCTTTATATTACCATTGAAAACTATTCTACAACTCCCATTCAGAATTACACCAGTTTGAGGCCCCAAAAGTAGATTTTCCGATTTTCCGTGGACTCCCACGTACAATTGAAAACTCTATGCTACAAGAATTTCCGGTTTGAAGAAAACCTTTATATTACCATTGAAAACTCTATTCTACAACTCCCATTCAGAATTACACCAGTTTGAGGCCCCAAAAGTAGATTTTCCAGTTTTCCGTGGAATCCCACGTACAATTGAAAACTATATTCTACAACTCCCATTCAGTATTACACCAGTTTAAGGCCCCAAAAGTAGATTCCGGTTTTCCGTGGACTCCCGCGTACAATTGGAAACTCTATGCTACAAGAATTTCCGGTTTAAAGAAAACCTTTATATTACCATTGAAAACTCTATTCTACAACTCCCATTCAGTATTACACCAGTTTTTGGTTCCAGAAGTAGAATTTCCGGTTTTCCGTGGATTCCCACGTACAATTGAAAACTCTATGCTACAAGAATTTCCGGTTTAAAGAAAACCTTTATATTACCATTGAAAACTATTCTACAACTCCCATTCAGAATTACACCAGTTTGAGGCCCCAAAAGTAGATTTTCCGATTTTCCGTGGACTCCCACGTACAATTGAAAACTCTATGCTACAAGAATTTCCGGTTTGAAGAAAACCTTTATATTACCATTGAAAACTCTATTCTACAACTCCCATTCAGAATTACACCAGTTTGAGGCCCCAAAAGTAGATTTTCCAGTTTTCCGTGGAATCCCACGTACAATTGAAAACTATATTCTACAACTCCCATTCAGTATTACACCAGTTTAAGGCCCCAAAAGTAGATTCCGGTTTTCCGTGGACTCCCGCGTACAATTGGAAACTCTATGCTACAAGAATTTCCGGTTTAAAGAAAACCTTTATATTACCATTGAAAACTCTATTCTACAACTCCCATTCAGTATTACACCAGTTTTTGGTTCCAGAAGTAGAATTTCCGGTTTTCCGTGGATTCCCACGTACAATTGAAAACTCTATGCTACAAGAATTTCCGGTTTAAAGAAAACCTTTATATTACCATTGAAAACTATTCTACAACTCCCATTCAGAATTACACCAGTTTGAGGCCCCAAAAGTAGATTTTCCGATTTTCCGTGGACTCCCACGTACAATTGAAAACTCTATGCTACAAGAATTTCCGGTTTGAAAAAAACCTTTATATTACCATTGAAAACTCTATTCTACAACTCCCATTCAGAATTACACCAGTTTGAGGCCCCAAAAGTAGATTTTCCAGTTTTCCGTGGAATCCCACGTACAATTGAAAACTATATTCTACAACTCCCATTCAGTATTACACCAGTTTAAGGCCCCAAAAGTAGATTCCGGTTTTCCGTGGACTCCCGCGTACAATTGGAAACTCTATGCTACAAGAATTTCCGGTTTAAAGAAAACCTTTATATTACCATTGAAAACTCTATTCTACAACTCCCATTCAGTATTACACCAGTTTTTTGTTCCAGAAGTAGAATTTCCGGTTTTCCGTGGATTCCCACGTACAATTGAAAACTCTATGCTACAAGAATTTCCGGTTTAAAGAAAACCTTTATATTACCATTGAAAACTATTCTACAACTCCCATTCAGAATTACACCAGTTTGAGGCCCCAAAAGTAGATTTTCCGATTTTCCGTGGACTCCCACGTACAATTGAAAACTCTATGCTACAAGAATTTCCGGTTTGAAGAAAACCTTTATATTACCATTGAAAACTCTATTCTACAACTCCCATTCAGAATTACACCAGTTTGAGGCCCCAAAAGTAGATTTTCCAGTTTTCCGTGGAATCCCACGTACAATTGAAAACTATATTCTACAACTCCCATTCAGTATTACACCAGTTTAAGGCCCCAAAAGTAGATTCCGGTTTTCCGTGGACTCCCGCGTACAATTGGAAACTCTATGCTACAAGAATTTCCGGTTTAAAGAAAACCTTTATATTACCATTGAAAACTCTATTCTACAACTCCCATTCAGTATTACACCAGTTTTTGGTTCCAGAAGTAGAATTTCCGGTTTTCCGTGGATTCCCACGTACAATTGAAAACTCTATGCTACAAGAATTTCCGGTTTAAAGAAAACCTTTATATTACCATTGAAAACTATTCTACAACTCCCATTCAGAATTACACCAGTTTGAGGCCCCAAAAGTAGATTTTCCGATTTTCCGTGGACTCCCACGTACAATTGAAAACTCTATGCTACAAGAATTTCCGGTTTGAAGAAAACCTTTATATTACCATTGAAAACTCTATTCTACAACTCCCATTCAGAATTACACCAGTTTGAGGCCCCAAAAGTAGATTTTCCAGTTTTCCGTGGAATCCCACGTACAATTGAAAACTATATTCTACAACTCCCATTCAGTATTACACCAGTTTAAGGCCCCAAAAGTAGATTCCGGTTTTCCGTGGACTCCCGCGTACAATTGGAAACTCTATGCTACAAGAATTTCCGGTTTAAAGAAAACCTTTATATTACCATTGAAAACTCTATTCTACAACTCCCATTCAGTATTACACCAGTTTTTGGTTCCAGAAGTAGAATTTCCGGTTTTCCGTGGATTCCCACGTACAATTGAAAACTCTATGCTACAAGAATTTCCGGTTTAAAGAAAACCTTTATATTACCATTGAAAACTATTCTACAACTCCCATTCAGAATTACACCAGTTTGAGGCCCCAAAAGTAGATTTTCCGATTTTCCGTGGACTCCCACGTACAATTGAAAACTCTATGCTACAAGAATTTCCGGTTTGAAAAAAACCTTTATATTACCATTGAAAACTCTATTCTACAACTCCCATTCAGAATTACACCAGTTTGAGGCCCCAAAAGTAGATTTTCCAGTTTTCCGTGGAATCCCACGTACAATTGAAAACTATATTCTACAACTCCCATTCAGTATTACACCAGTTTAAGGCCCCAAAAGTAGATTCCGGTTTTCCGTGGACTCCCGCGTACAATTGGAAACTCTATGCTACAAGAATTTCCGGTTTAAAGAAAACCTTTATATTACCATTGAAAACTCTATTCTACAACTCCCATTCAGTATTACACCAGTTTTTTGTTCCAGAAGTAGAATTTCCGGTTTTCCGTGGATTCCCACGTACAATTGAAAACTCTATGCTACAAGAATTTCCGGTTTAAAGAAAACCTTTATATTACCATTGAAAACTATTCTACAACTCCCATTCAGAATTACACCAGTTTGAGGCCCCAAAAGTAGATTTTCCGATTTTCCGTGGACTCCCACGTACAATTGAAAACTCTATGCTACAAGAATTTCCGGTTTGAAGAAAACCTTTATATTACCATTGAAAACTCTATTCTACAACTCCCATTCAGAATTACACCAGTTTGAGGCCCCAAAAGTAGATTTTCCAGTTTTCCGTGGAATCCCACGTACAATTGAAAACTATATTCTACAACTCCCATTCAGTATTACACCAGTTTAAGGCCCCAAAAGTAGATTCCGGTTTTCCGTGGACTCCCGCGTACAATTGGAAACTCTATGCTACAAGAATTTCCGGTTTAAAGAAAACCTTTATATTACCATTGAAAACTCTATTCTACAACTCCCATTCAGTATTACACCAGTTTTTGGTTCCAGAAGTAGAATTTCCGGTTTTCCGTGGATTCCCACGTACAATTGAAAACTCTATGCTACAAGAATTTCCGGTTTAAAGAAAACCTTTATATTACCATTGAAAACTATTCTACAACTCCCATTCAGAATTACACCAGTTTGAGGCCCCAAAAGTAGATTTTCCGATTTTCCGTGGACTCCCACGTACAATTGAAAACTCTATGCTACAAGAATTTCCGGTTTGAAGAAAACCTTTATATTACCATTGAAAACTCTATTCTACAACTCCCATTCAGAATTACACCAGTTTGAGGCCCCAAAAGTAGATTTTCCAGTTTTCCGTGGAATCCCACGTACAATTGAAAACTATATTCTACAACTCCCATTCAGTATTACACCAGTTTAAGGCCCCAAAAGTAGATTCCGGTTTTCCGTGGACTCCCGCGTACAATTGGAAACTCTATGCTACAAGAATTTCCGGTTTAAAGAAAACCTTTATATTACCATTGAAAACTCTATTCTACAACTCCCATTCAGTATTACACCAGTTTTTGGTTCCAGAAGTAGAATTTCCGGTTTTCCGTGGATTCCCACGTACAATTGAAAACTCTATGCTACAAGAATTTCCGGTTTAAAGAAAACCTTTATATTACCATTGAAAACTATTCTACAACTCCCATTCAGAATTACACCAGTTTGAGGCCCCAAAAGTAGATTTTCCGATTTTCCGTGGACTCCCACGTACAATTGAAAACTCTATGCTACAAGAATTTCCGGTTTGAAGAAAACCTTTATATTACCATTGAAAACTCTATTCTACAACTCCCATTCAGAATTACACCAGTTTGAGGCCCCAAAAGTAGATTTTCCAGTTTTCCGTGGAATCCCACGTACAATTGAAAACTATATTCTACAACTCCCATTCAGTATTACACCAGTTTAAGGCCCCAAAAGTAGATTCCGGTTTTCCGTGGACTCCCGCGTACAATTGGAAACTCTATGCTACAAGAATTTCCGGTTTAAAGAAAACCTTTATATTACCATTGAAAACTCTATTCTACAACTCCCATTCAGTATTACACCAGTTTTTGGTTCCAGAAGTAGAATTTCCGGTTTTCCGTGGATTCCCACGTACAATTGAAAACTCTATGCTACAAGAATTTGCGGTTTAAAGAAAACCTTTATATTACCATTGAAAACTATTCTACAACTCCCATTCAGAATTACACCAGTTTGAGGCCCCAAAAGTAGATTTTCCGATTTTCCGTGGACTCCCACGTACAATTGAAAACTCTATGCTACAAGAATTTCCGGTTTGAAGAAAACCTTTATATTACCATTGAAAACTCTATTCTACAACTCCCATTCAGAATTACACCAGTTTGAGGCCCCAAAAGTAGATTTTCCAGTTTTCCGTGGAATCCCACGTACAATTGAAAACTATATTCTACAACTCCCATTCAGTATTACACCAGTTTAAGGCCCCAAAAGTAGATTCCGGTTTTCCGTGGACTCCCGCGTACAATTGGAAACTCTATGCTACAAGAATTTCCGGTTTAAAGAAAACCTTTATATTACCATTGAAAACTCTATTCTACAACTCCCATTCAGTATTACACCAGTTTTTGGTTCCAGAAGTAGAATTTCCGGTTTTCCGTGGATTCCCACGTACAATTGAAAACTCTATGCTACAAGAATTTCCGGTTTAAAGAAAACCTTTATATTACCATTGAAAACTATTCTACAACTCCCATTCAGAATTACACCAGTTTGAGGCCCCAAAAGTAGATTTTCCGATTTTCCGTGGACTCCCACGTACAATTGAAAACTCTATGCTACAAGAATTTCCGGTTTGAAAAAAACCTTTATATTACCATTGAAAACTCTATTCTACAACTCCCATTCAGAATTACACCAGTTTGAGGCCCCAAAAGTAGATTTTCCAGTTTTCCGTGGAATCCCACGTACAATTGAAAACTATATTCTACAACTCCCATTCAGTATTACACCAGTTTAAGGCCCCAAAAGTAGATTCCGGTTTTCCGTGGACTCCCGCGTACAATTGGAAACTCTATGCTACAAGAATTTCCGGTTTAAAGAAAACCTTTATATTACCATTGAAAACTCTATTCTACAACTCCCATTCAGTATTACACCAGTTTTTGGTTCCAGAAGTAGAATTTCCGGTTTTCCGTGGATTCCCACGTACAATTGAAAACTCTATGCTACAAGAATTTCCGGTTTGAAGAAAACCTTTATATTACCATTGAAAACTCTATTCTACAACTCCCATTCAGAATTACACCAGTTTGAGGCCCCAAAAGTAGATTTTCCAGTTTTCCGTGGAATCCCACGTACAATTGAAAACTATATTCTACAACTCCCATTCAGTATTACACCAGTTTAAGGCCCCAAAAGTAGATTCCGGTTTTCCGTGGACTCCCGCGTACAATTGGAAACTCTATGCTACAAGAATTTCCGGTTTAAAGAAAACCTTTATATTACCATTGAAAACTCTATTCTACAACTCCCATTCAGTATTACACCAGTTTTTGGTTCCAGAAGTAGAATTTCCGATTTTCCGTGGACTCCCACGTACAATTGAAAACGCTATGCTACAAGAATTTCCGGTTTAAAGAAAACCTTTATATTACCATTGAAAACTATTCTACAACTCCCATTCAGAATTACACCAGTTTGAGGCCCCAAAAGTAGATTTTCCGATTTTCCGTGGACTCCCACGTACAATTGAAAACGCTATGCTACAAGAATTTCCGGTGTCAAAAAACCTTTATATGACAATTAAAAACTTTATTCTACAACTCCCATTCAGTATTACACCAGTTTTTGGTTCCAGAAGTAGAATTTTCAGTTTTCCGTGGATTCCCACGTACAATTGAAAACTCTATTCTACAACTCCCATTCAGTATTACACCAGTTTAAGGCCCCAAAAGTAGATTTTCCGGTTTACCGTGGACTCCCACGTACAATTGAAAACGCTATGCTACAAGAATTTCCGGTGTCAAAAAACCTTTATATGACAATTAAAAACTTTATTCTACAACTCCCATTCAGTATTACACCAGTTTTTGGTTCCAGAAGTAGAATTTTCAGTTTTCCGTGGATTCCCACGTACAATTGAAAACTCTATTCTACAACTCCCATTCAGTATTACACCAGTTTAAGGCCCCAAAAGTAGTTTTTCCGGTTTACCGTGGACTCCCACGTACAATTGAAAACTCTATTCTGCAACTGACATTCAGTATTACGTGTATTACGCCAGTTTTAGGCCTGAAAACTAAATATTGATCAAGTAGAAAGATGAAAAATTAGAAATCTACTGTGGGATCCGACAAACTGTGAGGTCGTACTCTTGCTTAGGTTTAGTCCCAGTTAGGCTCAATTCCTAATACCCGGTTTCAGCTTAGGTAAGACATAAGGCTTAGACCTTAGAATGTAAGACTTTTCGGCTTAGGTAAAACTTATGCTTAGGCTTAGGCTTAGGTTAAGGTTTAGGCTTAGGTTGAGGCTTAGGCTTAGGTTTAGGCTTAGGTTAAGTTTTAGGCTTAGGTTAAGGCTGGGCTTTAGGCTTTAGGCTACATTTTGCAGATTTAGTGATCAGCAATGTAATTAAAACATTGATATTTCATTGAACCGCACCAATTAGATGGAATACTGTAGACCTACTCAATAAAAATACGACAACATTAGCTACTGTATTTCCAGCTGGTAGAGTCGATCGAGACCAATTATAAGGAACAATATTATTTCTCCAGAATATTTATTTAAAAAAACTAAAAGCCAAAAACTGCTGTACAAAAGGTGGAAAATGGTAACTTTATCTCTTTCTCATGTCAATTATAACCGAGTTTCAGCAAAAACAACCATTATCTCCGCCATACAAATATTCATACTAGAAAAACAATTGAAAACACCCTGTCTCTAAAAACCATTTGGAAAATTGTATTTAGTCATAATCGCCACAAGTTTACTTCCAGCCAGCTCCAGCTGTCTGTTCCTATAATGATTTCCGCGGGCTCTTGTCCATTAAACTACGGTCTTCTTATGTGGCCCTATGGCGCAGCGGTAGAGTGCTCGCTTCATAAGCCAGAGGTGCCTGGTTCGAGTCCTGGCGTCGGTTTTAATTTTGCAGAAACTCGTGGTATTTCACCGTGGCTTGCCTCCCACTAGACAGCTAAAAGTCCTTCTCACGAATTGTTTATTTTCTGTTTTTACTTATATTCTTCTGAATAAACATAGGGGAGTTCTATGAATCAAGAGGTTGAATGTCTATGGCAAATCTGTTTCTATTTTGATAAATTGTTCGGATGAGCATAAAAATGAAGAGAAAAACAAATCAATATAGCAGTATAAACACATATTTACACTCTTTTGGAATAAATCCAAGTGTAAGCTGTAATGTTCAGCCAAGTACAGTGATCTGAGAACAGAGCAGTGAAAAATAATAAAAAAAACATTAAAACATTAGTAAACAAATTATTCAGTTCGTATTATTACTTTTAATACTCTTTTTAACCCAATCCCAATATATCCTGAAATTTCCAGCCCTTTCCATTTTTTTAGATGGGAGCAGTTTCTCTCTGGTTAGCAACCAATACTAAATATAAGCCCCGCCCCTTTTACAATGGTTAAGCCCGTGGACTTCCACGGAATTCCGTGGAGTATATAGGTAGGCAGAGGACTCAACGGGGTAGGCAGAGGACTCAGCAGTGGCCTTTGACTTGCGACCAGATTTCAAGAAGCCGAACAAGCCCGACGATGAGTCGTGTGTCTTGCTCTTCTCGGTGGTGACATCGGTCTCGTCGGTGGCAACACGTGCAATGAGTCTCACCTCGGGTGCTTCTTCGATCTCAGGTGTCTTCTCCGTGGAACGGGGAGATTTCAGATGGAGGATAGCCTTCTTCTTGCGGTCAGTCTTCTCGGGTGTACCAACTCTCTCGGTGGTCTTTTCGAGCTTGGTGTGATCCCAAGAGTGACCGGAGTGGTAGACCTTGGCATGATCTTGGATTGGTGTGGTATCCAGTTCACCCCGTCTCGACGTCTCCTCAAGTGGTCCGTCGTAGGAAATAGAGGCGACACCGTAAGATTCAGGTGTGACCGCGTCCTTCTCGACGACTTCGTCTTCACCATCGTGTCTCAGGCGAGTAATGAACCGGAAGCGACGGTGTTCTGTCTCTTCAACCGGGGATACATCTGCCGTCTTCTTTGGTGAATACGGTACATGAGGTTGGTTCTCGAGTGGCATGTTGTCCAGATCCTTCTGACGATCCACCTCATTGAGAGGTCCTTCGTACTTGTCGGTAACGGGATAGGCAGAGGACTCAGCAGTGGCCTTTGACTTGCGACCAGATTTCAAGAAGCCGAACAAGCCCGACGAAGAGTCGTGTGTCTTGCTCTTCTCGGTGGTGACATCGGTCTCGTCGGTGGCAACACGTGCAATGAGTCTCACCTCGGGTGCTTCTTCGATCTCAGGTGTCTTATCCGTGGAACGGGGAGATTTCAGATGGAGGATAGCCTTCTTCTTGCGGTCAGTCTTCTCGGGTGTACCAACTCTCTTGGTGGTCTTTTCGAGCTTGGTGTGATCCCAAGAGTGACCGGAGTGGTAGACCTTGGCATGATCTTGGATTGGTGTGGTATCCAGTTCACCCTGTCTCGACGTCTCCTCAAGTGGTCCGTCGTAGGAAGTAGAGGCGACACCGTAAGATTCAGGTGTGACCGCGTCCTTCTCGACGACTTCGTCTTCACCATCGTGTCTCAGGCGAGTAATCAACCGGAAGCGACGGTGTTCTGTCTCTTCAACCGGGGATACATCTGCCATCTTCTTTGGTGAATACGGTACATGAGGTTGGTTCTCGAGTGGCATGTTGTCCAGATCCTTCTGACGATCCACCTCATTGAGAGGTCCTTCGTACTTGTCGGTAACGGGATAGGCAGAGGACTCAGCAGTGGCTTTTGACTTGCGACCAGATTTCAAGAAGCCGAACAAGCCCGACGAAGAGTCGTGTGTCTTGCTCTTCTCGGTGGTGACATCGGTCTCGTCGGTGGCAACACGTGCAATGAGTCTCACCTCGGGTGCTTCTTCGATCTCAGGTGTCTTATCCGTGGAACGGGGAGATTTCAGGTGGAGGATAGCCTTCTTCTTGCGGTCAGTCTTCTCGGGTGTACCAACTCTCTCGGTGGTCTTTTCGAGCTTGGTGTGGTCCCAAGAGTGACCGGAATGGTAGACCTTGGCATGATCTTGGATTGGTGTGGTATCCAGTTCACCCTGTCTCGACGTCTCCTCAAGTGGTCCGTCGTAGGAAGTAGAGGCGACACCGTAAGATTCAGGTGTGACCGCGTCCTTCTCGACGACTTCGTCTTCACCATCGTGTCTCAGGCGAGTAATCAACCGGAAGCGACGGTGTTCTGTCTCTTCAACCGGGGATACATCTGCCGTCTTCTTTGGTGAATACGGTACATGAGGTTGGTTCTCGAGTGGCATGTTGTCCAGATCCTTCTGACGATCCACCTCATTGAGAGGTCCTTCGTACTTGTCGGTAACGGGGTAGGCAGAGGACTCAGCAGTGGCCTTTGACTTGCGACCAGATTTCAAGAAGCCGAACAAGCCCGACGAAGAGTCGTGTGTCTTGCTCTTCTCGGTGGTGACATCGGTCTCGTCGGTGGCAACACGTGCAATGAGTCTCACCTCGGGTGCTTCTTCGATCTCAGGTGTCTTCTCCGTGGAACGGGGAGATTTCAGATGGAGGATAGCCTTCTTCTTGCGGTCAGTCTTCTCGGGTGTACCAACTCTCTCGGTGGTCTTTTCGAGCTTGGTGTGATCCCAAGAGTGACCGGAGTGGTAGACCTTGGCATGATCTTGGATTGGTGTGGTATCCAGTTCACCCTGTCTCGACGTCTCCTCAAGTGGTCCGTCGTAGGAAGTAGAGGCGACACCGTAAGATTCAGGTGTGACCGCGTCCTTCTCGACGACTTCGTCTTCACCATCGTGTCTCAGGCGAGTAATGAACCGGAAGCGACGGTGTTCTGTCTCTTCAACCGGGGATACATCTGCCGTCTTCTTTGGTGAATACGGTACATGAGGTTGGTTCTCGAGTGGCATGTTGTCCAGATCCTTCTGACGATCCACCTCATTGAGAGGTCCTTGGTACTTGTCGGTAACGGGGTAGGCAGAGGACTCAGCAGTGGCCTTTGACTTGCGACCAGATTTCAAGAAGCCGAACAAGCCCGACGATGAGTCGTGTGTCTTGCTCTTCTCGGTGGTGACATCGGTCTCGTCGGTGGCAACACGTGCAATGAGTCTCACCTCGGGTGCTTCTTCGATCTCAGGTGTCTTCTCCGTGGAACGGGGAGATTTCAGATGGAGGATAGCCTTCTTCTTGCGGTCAGTCTTCTCGGGTGTACCAACTCTCTCGGTGGTCTTTTCGAGCTTGGTGTGATCCCAAGAGTGACCGGAGTGGTAGACCTTGGCATGATCTTGGATTGGTGTGGTATCCAGTTCACCCTGTCTCGACGTCTCCTCAAGTGGTCCGTCGTAGGAAGTAGAGGCGACACCGTAAGATTCAGGTGTGACCGCGTCCTTCTCGACGACTTCGTATTCACCATCGTGTCTCAGGCGAGTAATCAACCGGAAGCGACGGTGTTCTGTCTCTTCAACCGGGGATACATCTGCCGTCTTCTTTGGTGAATACGGTACATGAGGTTGGTTCTCGAGTGGCATGTTGTCCAGATCCTTCTGACGATCCACCTCATTGAGAGGTCCTTGGCACTTGTCGGTAACGGGGTAGGCAGAGGACTCAGCAGTGGCCTTTGACTTGCGACCAGATTTCAAGAAGCCGAACAAGCCCGACGAAGAGTCGTGTGTCTTGCTCTTCTCGGTGGTGACATCGGTCTCGTCGGTGGCAACACGTGCAATGAGTCCCACCTCGGGTGCTTCTTCGATCTCAGGTGTCTTCTCCGTGGAACGGGGAGATTTCAGATTGAGGATAGCCTTCTTCTTGCGGTCAGTCTTCTCGGGTGTACCACCTCTCTCGGTGGTCTTTTCGAGCTTGGTGTGATCCCAAGATTGACCGGAGTGGTAGACCTTGGCATGATCTTGGATTGGTGTGGTATCCAGTTCACCTTGTCTGGACGTCTCCTCAAGTGGCCCGTCGTAGGATGTAGAGGAGACACCGTAGGATTCAGGTGTGACCGCATCCTTCTCGACGACTTCGTCTTCACCATCGTGTCTCAGGCGAGTGATCAACCGGAAGCGACGGTGTTCTGTACTTTCAACCGGGGATACTTCTGCCGTCTTCTTTGGTGAATACGGTACATGAGGTTGGTTCTCGAGTGGCATGTTGTCCAGATCATTCTGACGATCCACCTCATTGAGAGGTCCTTCGTACTTGTCGGTAACGGGGTAGGCAGAGGACTCAGCAGTGGCCTTTGACTTGCGACCAGATTTCAAGAAGCCGAACAAGCCCGACGAAGAGTCGTGTGTCTTGCTCTTCTCGGTGGTGACATCGGTCTCGTCGGTGGCAACACGTGCAATGAGTCTCACCTCGGGTGCTTCTTCGATCTCAGGTGTCTTATCCGTGGAACGGGGAGATTTCAGATGGAGGATAGCCTTCTTCTTGCGGTCAGTCTTCTCGGGTGTACCAACTCTCTCGGTGGTCTTTTCGAGCTTGGTGTGATCCCAAGAGTGACCGGAGTGGTAGACCTTGGCATGATCTTGGATTGGTGTGGTATCCAGTTCACCCTGTCTCGACGTCTCCTCAAGTGGTCCGTCGTAGGAAGTAGAGACGACACCGTAGGATTCAGGTGTGACCGCATCCTTCTCGACGACTTCGTCTTCACCATCGTGTCTCAGGCGAGTGATCAACCGGAAGCGACGGTGTTCTGTCTCTTCAACCGGGGATACTTCTGCCGTCTTCTTTGGTGAATACGGTACATGAGGTTGGTTCTCGAGTGGCATATTGTCCAGATCCTTCTGACGATCCACCTCATTGAGAGGTCCTTCGTACTTGTCGGTTACGGGATAGGCAGAGGACTCAGCAGTGGCCTTTGACTTGCGACCAGATTTCAAGAAGCCGAACAAGCCCGACGAAGAGTCGTGTGTCTTGCTCTTCTCGGTGGTGACATCGGTCTCGTTGGTGGCAACACGTGCAATGAGTCTCACCTCGGGTGCTTCTTCGATTCCGCTGGGTCTAGCAGTTGCCTCTGCTCCAGTAGAATGGCCGCTGTGATAAACTGTAGAGAATTGTCGAATGTTCGTGGATGACAACTCGCTCCCTCTCTCTAGACGTTCCAATGATGAAGCGCCATACGGAGGGAAACAATAGTCGGTAGACACGTTGGCAAGAACATCTCTTTCTTCAACTCCCTCATGAACCACACGTGAAAACTCGTAACGTCCACGTTGTCCAGAATGCTTCACATCAACAAAATATCGAATGGGATGCTGAGTCAGATCTTGATCCGCGTCCAGTTGTTCGACAGTAAAAACGCCGTCGCGCGTGAAGAAGCGACGAAGTGTAGTTGTCGCCTGCTTTTTCGGACTGCTATAGTAGCCCTTGTTGTAGAGCTGAACCGAGTCGCTAATAGGAATTTGCGGTAGATCTCTAGATACGTAGGTCGGTAATAGGGGCACAGAACTGTCGATAATCGGCTCATGAAACGAAACTAGTCGCACCCGATTTTCGGACAGCTCGGAGCCGCGCCCAAACAGGTTACGCCGCGCGCCACTCGCTCTCTGGGAAGTCTCGCGCAGACGCACATCATGCGGTGACGCCGCGGCTCCCAGAGAGGAGTAGGGGGAACGGAGCGAGGAACTCTGCTCCGATAGATAATAAGCGGCCGAGGAGGGCGACTGAATAGCAGGCGTGTAGACAAGCTCATCATCATCAGGGTCAAGGGTCAAGTCACCCACCTTTCCCTCCGCGGCCCCGGCTCGCTTGTTCGACGAAACTTCGTACGAGATGCCCGGCGACGTCATCTGCTGGAAATAGGTTACAGTCATGTGTCAGCTGATAATAGTGGTTTAAGTGTCAAACTTTCTTTCGACTAACATTATTCTCTACTAAAGGCACCCGAATGTCATAAAAACACTCACTCTGGGGAGCATATTACCATTACTAAACTACCATCAGAAACAAAAGTCCGTTCGAGTTTTCTAGTGCTCAGTCACCAAATTTTTACTACCACCAACGAAAATCAACCTATTACGAATTTTTATCTCACATATTGAAAACCATAATTTTCAAGCCACTTCACTCAGATGTGAAATTTCCGGAAAAACACACGTAGTATACAATTTGATATCAATGAGAGCGATAGTTGATGAGAAAACTCACATCCTTGGATCCTAGCTCGTTATCAGCATAGCCGAGTGTGCCAACTTCAGTCTGATGCTCCTTGGCGACTGAATACGACAATTAGAATGTGAACAGAGAAGTTGCAAATATCACAAGATACTTATGATAGCAATTCGAGTTCGTACCATTATCGCAGGTAGGACGGTGGGAGAGAGTGAAAAACCTACTTTCTAGAGAGCTGAATTTCTGAAACCAATTTGCCTCAAAAATACATCCCCTTCTATTAAATTGGGTGAGATCAGTAATATAGAAAACGTCTCGTGTATATTTTTGTCACTTCCTCTGTGTCAACACATTTCATTTGAATCGTTGGTTCAATAACTTGGCCTATTCTATTAAAATCCTATCAAAACGTACCATTGTCGCAGGACTGAGTGAGTCTGGCACTATTCGTTCGCTGTACAGTGGCCGAAGCGGGTCGATCGAACATCTGTGACGCCATTTTCGTCTGAAACTGCGTCCGTCCCTGGTAGCGGAAACGGGCGGAACCCCAACGGAAAAGACCAGACTTCGGCTTATCTTCCGGCTGGATCAGACTGAAACAAATATATAATAATGAAGATAACAATAGAAAGTTTCGTTAAGTTTTAAGAAAAACAAAAAAGTTATTTCACAAAAATATGCGCTTGTAAGTTTGTATAAACAAGCTGAACTAACTGTAAAAACTGGGCTATTTCTACAATGCACTCAAATCATAGGTGTTCTGTGTGCCACAGTTTTATACGTCACATTAGAGTATACGTTACGTTCAGCTCATGTTATGTTAGAGTTACGATACGTATGTTAGGTACACATTTATCTGACCGCGAGATGCAAAACTTTTTCAAGATTTCGGGGTTTCTTGATAATCAGCTAGGGGACGCCTAAAACTTCCCCCTTTTCTGTAGAAAAAAAAAGAGGAAAAAATACATAACCCTCCCTTAGATGGTGATTGTCTTTGTCGACATTATCTCTAGAGCCACGTATTCGTCATAGAAACTCTGTTTACATACTTGCATTTTTCAAATGTTCATGTGTTTCATCTATGCTCTGATGAACAACAATTATTATTAAAGCAGGATGATTATGTGGACCAATCCCGTGTCAACGGTCCTTTAAACTGCAATTGAAAATGTAATGCAGTTTAAAGGACTGAAGCCTTGGGATTGGACCATATTCTTTAAAAAGTGGAAAAATACCAACCGGAAGAAAGTGTGATGTTCCACACCACACTTCCAAATGCGCTTGGCCTGCGCGTAGTCCGCCACTTTGTACACCAGAGTCACCTCTTTATTCTCCACCTGAAGACAAATGTTTAAACAAATCGAAAACACCAGCGTGAAACTAAGAAACGTCCTAAATAGTTTAGCAATATTACATTTAGAATGAAAGGTGAATAAAAACTATACTGTGCGAAGTTTAGCAAAGTTCACCTTTGATTTACACTACATTTCTTTCTGAAAATTTGTTTACAAACAGAAAACAGCTTTCAGCCAGGTGGTTTTAGTTCAGTAGTTCACACGACACATAGGTGCCCCAAATTAAAGGACTTAGGCTCACGCTAAACATTGGAAACATAGGTATTGATTGATTGCGCCCCCTGGCCTGAGTTTCAAACGAAAATCTGGGTGGCCAGATATGACTGAATTCCAGATTGAGGAGCTGGCGATAAAACATCCACCTCTATCTTCTACTCCTAAGGCGATATAAGACAATTTCAGCGAAGTGAAACCAATCTCTGGTAACCTGGTATTAAGGCTATACAGCCTTTTTGAAATTTTATTATTATAGAAAGACGATTATTAGAAAGGTGAAAAGGTGTGTTTTATTGTGTAATAATATGAGACACAAACCCAACCTTATTTTCCTTTCACGGATTATGCGCAATCTTTATGAATAATCGATAATCGAAATCATATTAAAAAAATAATATTTATGTGATCCAATCCCAACGTTTCAGTCCTTTAAACTGCGATACATTTTTCAATTGCAGTTTAAAGGACTGTTGACACGGAATTGGTCCATATAATCGTCCTGCTTCAATATTACCACGAACCTCTCCGGCCTTCAGTTTCACGGCGAACTGGTTCTTTCTGTAGCTGATCTTCATGATATTCTGCCAGGCGAAACGATGAAGTCTAATGGTCTCCTTGTAGATATTGACACCCGTGGAACAGATTCCAATCGAAATCGGCTGGTTGCTGCTGTCCTGCAAGCACATAACTGGTATTACTTAATAAAAGTTACATACATTGGGAAATTATGTATCATGTGTATATTCCATTGCACAACCTTGTGTATGAATAAATTCAATTGATCACTATTTGACCTTTGGCCTAGTCATCGTAAACACCCAAACTGCAAACATAAGGGTTCGTAACTGTCTACCCAGAGAACAATCCCTATTTTGAATTTGGAAGAGCACAACTTCAGAAGAAACGGTTTCTACCAAAATCATTACTTTGGAAAGCAATTTTGTGAAATCTGCCCCATTGTCCCCTAATTCAAATAGTAACCATAGGAAAATACGTGAACAGTATAGCTTGACAATGACAACCTGATCTACGCGCAACCTGGTAATTGAACCAACTACAAACTACATTACTCTATCATAGTCACATCGAATCAATCAAATCAAATCAAACATGTATTACACAGTGTGTAATGACGGAACGAAAGTTTGAAACGCGACATCAACGTACCTTAGCATTGAAGATGAATACTCCGTACATGCTGAGCTGCTTGCAAGCGTCCAAGTAGTTGATCTCAGCCTCTGCCGGGGTCTCTCCCCTGTAAACAATTACAAGAATGACATCTTTAAAAAAATACGTTAAAAAGTTGATCCAGAACTTCAGAATCTCATAACAGACAATGCTCATTATGTGAATTGTGTCCAATAAATCACACTACAAGAGCCAAGAATAAAACTACAATCGCACCCTCACCTAACAGTCAAACTACAGAAACCAAACATCATACTAGAACAGTAACATTCCCCTATTCCCCACGAATAAAATTACAAACATCAAGAATCAATCTACAACAGAGCAACAGGCCAGCTGCACCCAGGTGTTTTTCCCGTGAATCAGAGTCCAACTACAAAACCCAAAGTTCATACTACAAACTACAATAGCCGCAGGCCCCAGGCTAGTGATCCACTCACGTTCCAACGAGCTGCTTCTCCTATGAATCAAATATCGAACTACGAAAAATCCACGAATCAAAGTACAAACTACAAAAAGGAAACAACGCTAGGCCCACTTTACCCACGAATCAAAGTACAAAGTATAAACTACAAAAGCAACACGCACTTGTGTTCCTTATGAAGTTTCTTGATCTTACTATTCATAAATTGTTCCCATTAACTATACCCAAGAATCAAACCACTTCATGTATTTTACCCATAAATCAACCTACCATTTACAAAACCCAAAAATCAAACTACACAACTACAAAACCAAGAATCAATCTACAAAAACCTATAACCAAAGTCACAAACTACAAAAACCAACGCAACACCCACTTGTGTTCCTTGTGCAGTTCCTTGATCTTGTCCATGAGTTGTTCTGTCATAGACGGGGCGAGACGCGCGGTTCTCAGGTATTGTTCGTACTCCGCCGAGGTGGAGTGGTCACCGAATTCCGCCTGCGCCACAAGGGAACCAAGGAGGGCGTGGGTTGGCAGGGTGGCTGGGAGGCTGAAAATGAGAAATGGGTCAACATTACATTAAAATGTATCGAAAATCCCGGTTTTCAGTGAAATAGTCCAAATTTGCCTAATAATAGCAAGGAATCAGTAGGGCGTGGGTGGGCAGGGTGGTCGGCAGGCTGTAAATAGGAGTACGGTGGAAAGTGTAAACTGAGAGAAAAAACTTAGTCCTTTAAATGACAAAATAGATAATGAAACAGATATCAGTGGTCAGATAGATGAACTGACTAAATGAGTCCTTCAAAAAGAACATCTCGTTCAATCAAAACTCAAAACGCTTCAAAAGCCCCTAATTTCGAATCGAAATATGCAAAATTTCTTTTCACTAGCAGAAAAGAGGGTCGTTTTGTTGTCGGCCGGACCATAGTTCTGCCTATTTAGACAGAGTTTCCTATGTATGGGTGAGCAGGGATGAGACCAGAATTCATTCGTATTCAAAAGAACAAACCAACTAGTTGTGATTTCAAAATACGAATTATGAACAGGAGAACTTAGTTACAGCTTGCTACACATCTCCACCCAGTTTTCCAAATGCCTCTAAACCTCTAACGAAACCGCAGACATAGAACCTCGATGACTTGAACTTGTGATCAAACTACAACTATGAAATCATAGTCCAGTAAAGTTGTCCGAATAGTCAGAAAAATTCGAAAGACGGACTTTTCGTCAAAAACGAGAAAATTTGTCTATTTTTTGTTGCAAAATCATTAATTTTCACGTTTTCCAATCTAAAAACGGACTACGTTTTCTGGACTATTCGGACCTTATTGGTGTATGTATGGAATCGTCTCTTCCCACTAACCGTCCACTAAATATGTCGTTTCTGAGTTGTAGAAATAGATTGTATCTCGCGTGATCGTCGTTCAGTGTAGAGGGGGTGGTCGGATAGAACTTCACCTCGAACGAGAACTCCCATGGAAGGCCTGCAACATAAATGGAGCTTGTATAATTCGAGAAGGTTGATTATGTGGTCCAATCGCAACGCTTCAGTCCTTTAAATCGCAATACATTTTTCAATTGCAGTTTAAAGGACCGTTGACACGGGATTGGTCCACATAAACGTCTTGCTTTAAGTCAACATATAGAAGCAAGGGATAATTCTAAACTCAACTACTACGTGTTTAATAAATATGAAATGAGATAGTGTTAGAATAACTCACTTTCTAAACATGTGGAAATACACACTTTCGATCACTCGTCCTCTAAGAGTGCATGGAATAGTTACGTGATACTTGAGCTTTTTCTTACAAGCGTAGCCCAATCACTATTCATGAGAAACATGTATCGTACGTGGAAAAACATCAGAAAGCACACGCATACCTTTTCCAATAACTCTGGGCTCATTGGTTAATTACCTAGGAGGGAGCTACATTTCGTTGCTTTTCTGTGGAGAGGATGTTTAACTGTTCCAACCCTCAAACCGACACTATCCCCCCTATGATTACCTAAACACCCGGTTATTTGTAGACTTGGCTCTGAACCATAGACTGCCAAGGTCTGTCATAAAATGGAGGGTCGCGAACTAACTTTTATGAAAAGTAGGGGTTGCGAGTTGAAAAACAGCGCGAAATTCATACAAACATAGTGAAAATTGAAATTGATGTATATAGCAGTTTTGAACAATTTTGTAGGGGTCGCGACTCAAAAAAGAAGCGGGTGTCGCGAGACTTCAGGAAAAATAGGAGATCCTATTAGCTATAGGTTTTTGCTTATTTCGTGGAGAGGATGTTTAACTGTTCAAACCCTCCAACCGACACCAATTCATCTAAACACCCGGTTATTTGTAGAAGTGGCTCTCAACTCACCTTTCAACTGTCTGATGATCTTCTTATCTCTGTATAACCAATGGCGAGTGCCGGTTTTCTCGTAGAAGCACAGTGAGAAGTACTCCTTTTCCTCAATTGACAGCTCCGCGCTGACCATTGTGAACAGCACATCTCCGTCCGAGCCACGCTGAAAGAGAACAAAGATCAATAAAACTGTAGATCAACACAACTAATCGATATTTAATCTAAACGTCAATCGTCTTCGATAACTTTTTCGACATCTTCTTCAGAAACTAAGAAAATATTGAAGTTATGTTGTTGACTACTGTCCTACAAAATAAGCCCATTTTTTCCTATAGATTCATGAAAAAAAGCATGATTTTGCATCATATATGCTAGTTTTCTGCATTTTCCTCTCTTTTTGGACCACTTGGAGTATAGTATCGCAACTGCTGCCAATGTTAGAATACAAAACAACCCCTTATTCATGCATTTTCAGTATTTCCACTAGTTTCACAACAACAGACAGCATTGCGTATACTGTATACAACACATCGATAATAAATACAGCGCATACTAATAGCAATCCCCTTATTCCCGACTCAGCATCGAATTTGTAATCAAAATCGTGTGTACAAACATATCAACGGATGGAAAATTAGAGCATCAGGGCTAGGTTATTATACAAACAAAGAAAATATCCAAGTTTCCAAGCACTTCAAATTTTCATTATTTCGAGTGGAAAATGACCAGTTTTACCGGGATTTCGCTTCTATTTCCTCATTTTTCTTACACAAACAAAGAAAAGAACGGGAAAACATGAGTGTACATCATAGTGCTTCCAACTTCATGATTTTGGGTCGAAAATAACCAGAATTACCTGGATTTCCTCATTTTTCTTACATAAACCACTGAAATAACCGAAAAACTGAAAAACATACATGTAGCTCGAAGTCTTTGCTAGTTCCGTCCGGTTTTCTCACTTTCGCCAGCTGCATCTTCGGATCTCGCGACGCCGTTTGGTTTCCTTCCCCGGGATCTCCGTCCTTACCCATCTGGTTGGTCGTTCTGCAATCAATCGATAAATTAATCAATAATATATCAGAATATATGAGTTTTTCAATCGATAACATCATACAGAATAGCACAGCAATCACGAGTTGAATTTGAATCTAGAGAAGAAATAAGCCAAAATCAACACAAAGAGAACTAAACATTTAAATCATGACAATCAAGTGAAAACTCAGGAGAAAAGAGAAAAGCAAACATTTCAGAGTGTAGAACCATGAAATTACTAAATCATTAAGCATAGCGCAAAGATATAAGGAAAAAAACGAAAGTTTGGAAGTATCACATATATGAATCATAAATCGTAACCAATAAACCAGACTCCAAACTCAGTTGTCAGCCAATACTGATTAGTGAGGCCGGTGAGCGGGTTTCGTGTTAGAATTAAATCAATTACCAGACAAACACATAAATTGATTCAATCAAATTAAATTATAAAGAAAAGAAAGGTTCCACTTCTATATACCAGCAACATATAACTCGTTTCCACGAAATACCTACCATTCGAAACCAATACGCGAAGAGTAAAACCCCATCAAAACTCATCTACGTCTTATATATAATCCATAGATAACTAATCGAGAATAGGGTTATAAGTAGCGGTTTAGCCAAAGATAACAGAGCCCTTAGTTAGTTAATCTATCGATTCACTCTGACGCTAAATATAATCGAATATAAACCTCAAAAAAAAAATAAACAGGGTCGCTTTCCGAAACAATTTTGAAAAGTGGTTGTTTAAAAAACAGATTTTCAATCACTCTAACCATACCCTAAATGCTCAGCGTTTTGAGAAAAACCGTTTTTGGTCCGAAGATTTGGGCAAACCCCCCCCCCCCCCCTCAAAAATTGTCTGATTTAGCGATTTTCTAAATTAAGGGCAAAACCCCCTTATAATGGCTGAGGGGGAGGGCAAAACCCCCCTGTTTGAAAAAGTCACAACTCTGAAGCATTTAGGGTATGACTCTAACCTGTAGGTCAAATTCACACAATTTTTTTAAACTAACCACTTAAACCAAATTTTAACTCGAATCAATGAATGGTCGAAAATAACCACCAATTGCCGTGAAACGGCCGAATCATCGATGAAACTCACACAAACAGGCAGATAGACACGATAGTGTTGTAATGTTGATCGGTGTTGGAGAAAAAGAAATGCACTCACGAAATATGACTAATAGAAACATAAGAATGCTTGGGAATTAAAATTGGAAATAACATAAAGAGGAGTACTTTAGAATGTTGGTAAACAAGTAAACAACCCAAATGTATGTTTCTAACACAGCAGCCACGCAAATTGAACTTATTGAACCTAACCAAAAACAGTAAGCAGATTTAAAAAATGGAACAAAGCCCCTGGTAATGTGTGCTTCCTACAACCCCTAGACCCATAAAAGTACGATAAAACGGCGAAAACAAAATGATAACGAAACATCCCCCCTCTCCCCATATCATTAGGACAACAGACTAGGATGAACAAAACACACGTGACTCACACCTGAATACTATTTTAGGAACCTTTCTAGGTCTATGAAAGCAAAGAACTAGTATTGATTGCTGTGAACCATTTTTGTAGTTGGTAGTTTGGTGAGTTCAGGCTAAGTCTAACAAA
Organism: Litoditis marina; assembly: GCA_964036275.1. Lineage (NCBI taxonomy): Eukaryota > Metazoa > Nematoda > Chromadorea > Rhabditida > Rhabditidae > Litoditis > Litoditis marina. Next base: position 15,632,865 of record OZ038437.1, on the reverse strand, counting down.
AACTTCAAGTTTCCGAGGAATCGCTTTGCTTATGTTACAAATCTGTCTGTAAGTTTGTAAACAACAAAAAGCGGTGTCTTATGTGGTAGCTAGCTGCTAGCAAGAGACAACAACCGTAAACAACCCCCCATATAAAAACAGTTGGCGCGTTGTTTGGGGGTGGAAATAGGACTGGCAATAGAGTGGCTAATCGGCTAATCCCACCAGGATCGCCCATTTGAAATTGGCGGGAACCAACTGTTTTTGAAAACTCAAATAACCTCAACTTACAACCTTGAGCCCTGAGAGGCAAACACACTCTGGCTTTTGATCATTAACCAGTGAGATGTGAATATTCTACAAAAGGGAGTTCGTTTCAATTGAAATATCCAAAAGTTTCAGGTTTTCTCCTTAAGAACGGCCAATTTACTAGATATTGACGAAATAGTACATTTATTTATTGTTCTATTCAAAAAAAAACTATATAGGATTATCGCTGCTGAACTGAGGGAAAACCTCCTCACTTTTAAGCAAAATCAGTAACTTTGACTTCTCCAACCGTCAGAGATGCCTTTTTCAGTCCCCCGGGGGTGAGCTGTCTTCATTGATAGTGAAATGTGAAAATATTGACTAAACAACTCCACATTCACTCAGCCCTCTCCATTCTCAAGCAAAACATGACGGAACACTTCCATAATCAAATCTCTGATTGGACTTTGAAATTTGACCACCTAAAACCATATAACTTATAAGAGAAAGCATGAAAGTACACGCCAGAGCCAGACTATTCAACAAAAGTAACCGTTTTTTGATTCAACTACGTCCAAACATCCAAAGTGGCATGAAAAACGGAAAACTTGCCGAAGATTAGCGAATGAATCAATGAATAGCCCGTTTTTCAAACTATTCCGTCTATTCGGACAAGTTTAGCGCAGTATGGAAAGTGGAAACTAAACTAAACAATAGCTGTCAGCATACACCAGTAAAGTTGTCCAAGTAGTCAGAAAAATTCGGAAAACGGACTACTTGTCAGCCGAAAAGAAGACAATCGGTCTACTTTTGATGAAAAATTATGAATTTACACGTGTTTACATATGAAAACGGACTACTTTCTGTCGCTTAGTCAGAGCTTACTGGTGTTTGGCTGTCAGTGAAACAAAACGTATGCATTTTGTATTCTCCCATCGAAGTTGGCTTATTCACACCTGAATGAATGGGAAAAATTTCGCTGTGTTGAATATTAGATTACAACGGCATGTGTCATACATTTCAATGCAAGTCAACATCGTTTTCAACGCAAAAACACAGCTCGCAATCTGCAGGGCGCAACTGAATTGTAACTAGTGAACAACAACAGTCTAAAATTAACTTGAAACAGCGAGACCAACTTTGCAGCTTGGCAAAAGAGGCCAATTCTACAACTAACCGGGTTTTTAGGTAACCTAACCCTTTGGTAACCTTTTTTCAGGTTACCATAGTAGGTAACATGGAAGTAACCTAAAACTAAAATCCGGTTACCGTTCTAACTAACTTCGTTAAAAAAACAGGTAACCAGTTTTTCATTTTAGGTTACCAACCGGTTACCTACTGAGGTAACCTGAAAAAGAGGTTACCAAAAAAGGGTTAGGTTACCTAAAAAAAACCGGTTAGATATAGAATTCACCGGCACAATATGATGCCTGATTCACTAACATTCCGCTGATATGTAGAACTTTGAATGAGAATCTAGCAAACGTCAATTTCTTTTCAAAAGATTTATAGTGGGCTTATAGTGCAGTAAACATGTAGATAGTTATAGGATAAACTAGATTCATCCAGAACAAAAAAAAACTAGAAAATCGGTCGGTCAAAAGCTTACAGTTCAGTTAATAATGTTTTGGACAGTCTTATAAACCTTCAACTACCCACTAATGCTGACTGGTAAACCACCAAAAACTATCTTCACCCCCTTTATATCGCAACCCCAAACTGGTTCCTATCATAATAAAACAGTTTCCCACGGCGGCTGGTAGGAAGATTTAAAAACGTCCGAAAATCGATCGATTTAGGAGGCAGATGCACAAAGGAGGGCCACATTCTATTTCTCCCCTCTTTTTGCTGGCAGCCCGCCAAATAGAAAGTCTACCAAACTGAAAGATGGGAAAACTCAGTTCCGAAGAAATATGATCAAATTCGCTCAGAAGACAACTTATTTCTCATAAAGTCTGGCTATTTGAGTATGGTTACGGGTTGCCTAACTATTGGTAATGTTTCTCCCTCTTTCTGCCTTTCTGTTCTATTTTTTTGCTGGCAACCCGCCAAATAGAAATCTAACATCTAACACAATGAAAGATGGGGAATTGGGAAAGCAAGCTTTTTCCCACAACGTAATGTCTTCAAAAAAGCCTCCCTTCCATAAAACAGTCACAAAAAGCGGCTGAAACCTTTGAGAAGAACAAGGAAGAAATAAAGAAAATGCCAGACAAAGAGATAAATGTTCCCAGGCGCCGCCGCACAACAACATGTTTTGGCTCTAACAGACGTTCTTTTACCTTTCGAATCAAGGGTAGAACAGCAAGTAAATAGACTTCATATTACCATATTTTAGATAATAATAGCAACACTCGACAGGTTATTTACCCTCGAAGTTCAAACTAATATAGTACTGGGGTAGATGAAAATTCCGATAAATCTATCTGTAGAAAGAAGTCCAAGTTCCAACCAAAACAGAAAACCGGTCAGTTCTTCATCTTAGCCAGTTGAAACCTGGCAAACAAGTTTAACATCAGTGGAATACAACACATTTGTCAAAACCGAAAACTAACTAAAAGGTTTAAAGTAGTCGAAAAATCCCAAATATTGCCACCAAAGACCAGCAAGGTGCGACTAAGCGACGAAAAGTAGTCCGTTTTAGATGTGAACACGTAAAACTTTATGATGTTTCCATCAAAAGTAGACCGATTTTCTTATTTTCGGCGAAAACGTAGTCCGTTTTCCGGATTTTTATGACTATTCGGACAACTTTACTGATGTATGATTGCGACCAACTCTTCTGCATAACCAGTGAAACTACTAAAATCAAACTAAAACCAGGCCCAACGCCCAACGACCCAACGTGGCTGGCTGTGTAATCAAAACAGACAACAATGTCTGTCTTTTCAATCCCCGCCCGCAATCCAATAAACTAAAAGGGAACGACCAGATTTAAATTGAAACTTGAAACATTCAACTAGTAAATGGTACAATATTAGTATAACATTCAACAAATTCGACTCAGAAATTCGCAAATGATGCCAAAAAGCAATGCTCCCAGCTACAAAATCAATTCACCTACCGAAATCTAGTTCTTCTACGAATGCAACTCAACTAAATTTGAGCTAGAAACTATTGCTACTGCCATATGAATGAAAGATTCAGATTCAGAATGAAAGAGTGAATGAGATGCTTTTGCTATTCTTACTCTAACAACTAACATATAACCTATATAAAACGTTACCTGGCAATTACGCTTTATGAAATTCAATAATCTAAACACGACCGTCTAGACAACACACAAATAAGGTGGTAAACAGGCCAAAGGCCGCGTATCGAAATGCTAGAAAAACAGAGAATAGCTGGAGCGATTCAAGGTCACTTCTATCCATCTGCCCCTAACCAATGGCAACGCAATGCTATTGGCAGCATTGAGTACTATACAAAAAGAAATCATGTTTAGACTTGAACACGTGAAAATTAATGATTTTGCATCGAAAATGGGCAAATTTTCTGGTTTTTGACGAAGAAGTAGTCTGTTTTTTTTGGAATTGTCCTATTTTTCTAGCTATTTGGGCAACTTCACTGATGTATATGGGTACTTTCAGCAGTATTAAAAAAGACTACTATATAAAAAGAAAACCTTTTTTCAATATATTTAAGGTAAATTCAAGTTGTAAACGTTTGCGTGAAAAATAGTCAATCTTCATTAAAAAAAACCATGACAGAAACTCATCATCAAATCACCAAAAATTAAGTTCTTTGTTGCAGTACTGCGATTCTGCAATACGATAAAATTTCAAACAATCGCACATAAAAATGCGAAACACCATAAAAAGCGTGTTTTACCGCTTAATTTGCGCAAATGCATTAGATTTCACCTGGATGAACACATATCTGGTTTCCTCATCTGTCAAAATGAGATCAACAAATTCAATTTTTTCAATGAAAGTGCAGTTAAAGAAGAACCAAGATATATTTCCGAACAATAACAGATTTCACTTAAACTAACACAAATAAAACCAATAATAAAAGATTGGCCGCAACATTTTCCAACAAGCTAAGATTAAAGTGGTTTTCTCACAGAAAGCGAGAGGGGAATCCGATTTCACTGTTTTTCATGTATGCCGGCTCGAGCCAGAAAAATGAAATGTCTCCCTACTCTTTCCCCGATTCTCTATATAATCTAAACATTCTCAACACTTCAAATATCGCATATGCAGAATTAAACCAAACCCAAAAGCAGTAACAAAATATTCTCTACATCTACATAAACATAACCAAGATTATCATAACTTTTCCGTAACTTTCCATCTATATAACCCATCAGAATCAGAAACTAGGGGGAAAAACAGAAGTAATCTGTGTACATAGTACAGACGTCAAGATATTTGTGATATCAGTATCAGTGTGTCGCAACCGCAACGCAAACAAACACATTCAAGCAAAATCTGACTTTTCTTCCAAAGGGATCCCGTTTTCTTATCAAAAATATTCGTGATATTGCCAATTTGTTTCAAAAATAGTGCAATATTTACCATTTTGTGACCAAAAAAGGCCATCCAAGTCTTTAGGGGTATAGGCGGAGTTGCAATATCTTATCATATATGTATGTAGCACGACATTTTACCAGTGCTTAGCACTGACATTGAAAACAAAAGTAATCTGTGTAAACCCGAGAGAAATGGGTTGGTATCATCCTATCTCGCGAATGCAAACAAATGTGGCAATCTCTCGATTGAACAACAGGTGTCAGTCAAAATTACACACTTCCCTTCTTTCGATTTTCGCACGTCTGGCCAGTTGTAAACAACTGATGCACAGCGTTTGCAAAAAAAAAGGTGGTCATTTTCAAAGTTTTTTTTCAAAAATCTTCAAAATCCATGTTTTAAACGTCATATAACCTCATAACTCATGCACGAAACATAAACTTTAAACTACGAATTCGTCAAAACTTTTTTTAGAGAAGTTAGATTTAAGGAATACTGGTGGGATTGATCGCTAATTTGCTAGAAGAAGGAGTGTGAGTGTATGCGCATTCCTAGATGTGATTACGCTGAGCAAGAGTGACTTTAATTAATCGATAGGCAAATCAATGCTTATTCCAACTATTAGGGGTCAGGGCAGCTTATCTGTAATAAAATGAGAGAAATATGAGGCCATCATATTGACTATTCACATAAAAATGAATGATAAATTGTAAGAAAACACAACAATATATATTCTCTCTAGTTTCTCCTAACTCCCACTACCTTTCACAATAATATAACTCCATACGAGAACTCTATCTTTCACGAAAAACCTCTGGGGAACCAGAATCCGCGGAAAAACGAAAAAAGATTCTGAACCAAACAACCTAATCCAATTAGCAAATGTGACGAAACCACTTTCTATTCAGGAACTCCACTTCTCAACTACAGGACTACTCTCCAACGCACCAAAAAGAAACCAGTTTACATTTTATTGTCAAAATACAGCAAGTAACATAACTTTAACTTGAAAAACTCAAACTTTCACAGTACTGTATACTGTTGAAAAAGTTAATTTGTTAAGCAATTCAGACTAGTTGGCAAGTGTAAGTGTGCCTAAATGTCATAAACAGAGTTTTCTTAGTTGGACTGCGTTCACGATACATTACGGCGGTTGGCGGAAATATTATTTGAAATTTGAAGACTCCAACTCCACCTCTCGTTTACAAACAGGAAACAGCTACAGCTGTCAACTAGCATGAAAAGGACCGCTGATATTACTACGAAATTTTCGCGGATTTGTAGTTTGAGGTTGGAGAACAGTAACTGACACTATATTGTGAAATTGTGTACTTGGTTAAAACATATTTTTCGTCTAAAGACAGTACATAAGAATTAGTACTAAAATGGAGTGTTTGCGTGGGGAAACAACAAAAATGAGGGGGAAATCAATATGGGGGAGCACTGCAATGTGCTGTTGGGCAACTAGGAGGCAACCGGCGTTACGCAATCCAATATGCGCAACTCGCGTCAATTCCACACACATCTGGCAGTAATTACGAAATTTACCGGGTGGTATTACACAACTTGACTTGGTTCTGTTTTTTCTCGCATATATCTTACAATTTACTTTTCCCAACCCACGGTTTTTTGGTAAAACTCTCGCGAAATTGGATTCGAATGTGAATGTATGATAGAATGACAATCAAGTTACAGCGTCATTCTGTGAGTAGTGATTGATTTAAGACTTTGAGAGTTACTAATGATTTCACAATGCTCAGAAGTAAAAAATTGAAAAAATAAATATATCCCACTTGCGACTTGCTATGAATAGTATTCGAAAAAACAGTAGTACCAGTTCAGTATTCAGTATGTGCTCACATTCACAGTACAGAGACACATGCAAGTCTAAATGAAAGCTGACATGGTTCATAAATAGAAACCCACCTAGGTCACCGTAATGTTTCGAGTCGAGTCGAGAACAGGATTTTTGAATGCGGGTTGAGTGCGACGGAATGACTGGTTGTGTTTCTCCCTCGCCCCTACCCTATTATGCATGACAGTGTTGCGCCATTACTAAACCAACATTAGAACATTCAACATACCACGGCGGACATGTCGGCTGAATGAAAGATCTAGTGCTCAAATCGAGCGAACACCAACCAATGAAAGTTGAAGAAACATCGATAGGTAGAATCCAGGATCCAGCATTCTGTCCCTAAATAACTGTCTAACTGAAAAGGTATAACTTTGAAGTCCCGTGTGTAGGACCAATTCCACAAAGAACCCGGTATTTTGTTAGTCCTCTCAGGTAACCATTAACCGGGTGAACCCTTTTGTTAACCTCTTTACAATGTATTTTGGGGGAAATTCGGGGTTACTAAGTGGTTAACAGAATGGTTTCCCAAGTAACCCAATTGATTGTTACCTGATAGGGTACCGGGTTAAATGAAGAATGTGTCCGTGCTTAGTCGAATTCTGTTTGAAATGTCAGACGATTGGTTCGGGTTAATTGAACAAGACACTTTGTTGTTTTTTTAATTCCGAAAGTGGCCCTAATACGCAACTGCCCCTTTGTGAAACGTTAATGTGCAGTTAAAACGAAACACCACAAATAGAAAAGTTAGTATATTAGACTGAATCAGACAATAGGGAGATGTAGGCGGGGTCCTAATTTTTGGGTGATCAAACTTATTTAACTCGAAATTCCGCCGTTTTGGGTGATCAAATCAATAAAATTTCGAAATTTTTTTAATTGTCGAAGTCAAAAAAATTACTATGACTATTTTGATCACCCACTATGTTTTTTATTAACTAATGCGCTATAGTTTCCAGATACGCACAGTGAATTTCTTCAGAAAAATTTATTTCATGAGATATAACAGAAGTAGGCGTTTGGGGTGCCTTAGAATCGCCTAGATTTCCACTTTTAGCTCGGGATGACAATATTGTGATATCTCAGTTGTCGCTAAAGATTTCTTATAGGCCAAATATCAATCTATTACTTTTCGACTCGTTTTCGCAGTGAAAAAATTGAAAACCCGATTTTTTCGAGATTTTCACCGCCTACTTCGGCAAAAAAAATTGCCCGTGCCAAATTTGTGATATCTCACTAGCCTAGTTTAACGTTATCTGACCTCCTCTACATTTGCGTAATTGAAAACGAATTGTGAAAAAATCATTTTGGCTGTCAAATTCATTTTCCAACTTTTTTGGGAAGTAATCGAAAAAAAATTGAGTGACAAAAATTATTATTTTGAGCATTCCAGATTTTGGGGGATCAAATAAATAGGCGCCGCCTAGTCTTAAAATTGTCTGGACTGAATTTACAACTTCAATACTTCGATATAAAACCGGTGAACGTATTACTCAGCACACAACAAAGGGCCGTACGGAAGTACAAAAAGGTCCTCAGAAGGCGAGAAACGTTTGAAACTCCGTTGTAAACTCTGAACAACATGTATGTAACACTCACTAACGACACCACGTAACGTAACGGGATGGACTTGCTCGACTAACGATTCAAAAAAGTCATCAGAAAGACCAGCACTACATGCAGCTATTTCCGAAATTGATAAAGAACACAAAATATATTTAGACAGCTATAATAATATTTTTAAAAAGGAGTTTCAAAGTTGTTGTTTTCTTCAATTTTGCTGAAAATAGTGATTGGCGGTTAGCCAAAGTTTCAAAAAATTAAAGGACGCAATGAACCTAGCGTACCGTACCCACTTACATTCCCAACAGAGCACACTTGCGTTTGCTGCGAATTCGCTTGCAAATAAAAAAAATTTCGTACATTTTCATGTTTTCTCAATATCAATTGGTTTTTCATGTTTTAATGTTACCTGAAGGTTATTTCAAACCAAAAATTGTATATCCGGCAAAACTACCTTGTTATAGACCAGTTGTTTCTTTCATAACGGTTCGAGAAAGGATTATTTTTTTGTTCATACGTTGATTTGGTTGATGGAAAATTAAGATAAGATATATATATATATATATATATAATTTCACTATTATAGATAGTGAGTATCGCAAGATGTTTGTTTGCAATAATGTGAAGTTTTTATAGCCCCGTTCATTTGTACCGATCGATCTTCACAACTCTGTATCGTAGTTTCGCTTTCGCTTCTCTGTTATGGTGAGTCTTTTTCGTAAATAGTTGTTCACAAAAAACGCTGCAGTAGCTGTTTCAAAGAAGCAAACACTGTTCTCTCACCATAGTGATGCCAAGCCTGCTCTTCAACAATTTGGACAGTTGCAAGAGTGCAAGAGGTTTAGAGCACTGTGGAAATCAGTTTTTTTTCGGTGTTTAATGTGACGCTCAGCCGTTGTATTCAAGATCATTTGTTGTGAGATGATTTGCAGTCTAATTTCATTCTATTTTCAGAAGTTCCGTTTTCTCGGCGGCCAAGATTGTCCCGATTGGGTGCTCAGTCAAATCGCCGGAGTCTCGAACATTGTGAGTTGCTTATTGCTTTATCGTGGAACAGTGAGAATCATTACTTCCCGTTCGGGCTAACTTGATTGAATAACCAGCATACACCGCCAAGGGCCTCTTATTCCTTCCCAATTCTCGCGACCCTTCCTGGTTTTCTCGTGTCGCGACCGCCCAGAACGGCGACATTTAACTATTTCCATGAAAATTTCAGCTAATTCTGTATGAAATTCGTTAGTTAACAGCTCGCGACCCCAAATTTTCACAAGTATTTGTTCGCGACTTCCCCTTTCACGAGAGACCTTGGCGGTATATGATAACCAGTAACCAGAAAAATGTTCTTCCTCTCGGATGTGATATGTTTGCTCTATGAACCGACAACTAGAAGTTGGAGGGATTACTCATTGATTACTGGTACGGATATCCACAATTTACTGGTCCTTTTCATGTTTCGTATCGTGTTATATATTTCAAATCAATATCAATCTAAATCGAAGTCCTTTTTTTAATTTTTAAATCTCGTGTCCGGGACCCGTATGTTTTAAAAATACAGCCGTGAACCGTATTCACGTCCCTTTGTCTTTGAATTGTGAATATCACTATTTCAATCGGATCTGAGTGAACAAATTTGTCTGGAACATGGGATTATTGTACAATCCCCCGGGACTAAAGCCAATTATAGCAATCTCCCGATATCTTGATTTGCTGCATATTTGACCAACCTTTATCTGCTAATACCAGTGTGTTCTTAGTCAAGTCTTATACAGCAGTAAGGGTCGACTAAGCGACTTGTTGATTCGTTTTATGATGTAAACACGCGAAAGTTTATGGTTTTCCTTAAAAGTAGACCGGTTTTCTTCCTTTCGGGCTTTCGGCAAAAAAGTAGCCTGTTTTCCATTTCTTGTAGCTATTCGAACAACTTTACTGGAGTATGTTCTTAGTTTTTGCGTTCTTGGCCGTAAACAAAATGTTTTTTTTGCAGGTGAAATGCTGCTTTCAGTTTGTGAGCATGCGTTCCAACAATGAAATAAACTGAATATCTTAGCGGAGCTTGAACTAATCTCAGTTAAGTTGTCTGAATTGCCACACAAAAAATTTTCAAGTTTCAATCTAAAAAACGACTTCATTTCATCGAATAGTCAGACCTTACTGATGTATGTGTGTTACTGGTTTTATTTTTGTTTATTCTATTCTTGTTTTACAGTCTGCTATCAAGTTCAAGGGATTGTGTCAACTCGCTGTCGAATTCATCATTGAGGACGGAATTTCTGACGAAGACGTCTACAAATATGTAAACGATAATGTTGGTCAGTTTTTTTGTCGGTTTTCTTTCGATAAATACTGATATCATACACCGGTAAAATCGACTATTTGACAAAAATAATCTATTTTCACATTCTTTTTGTTCGGACCGAAAATTCGTAGTTTCGACTACCTAGTTACATATTTTTCGCTTATGCCATTGATGGAAACAAAAAGGCACGCATATAGCGTTTCAATACCACAGTAAAGTTTTCCGCAAAGTCATAAACTTAGAGAAACCGACTTTTTTCGGTTTGGATATAGTTCATGCAAATTAACGAGTTTTCACTTATTCAAATCTAAAATAGGCCATTTTTTTGTAGAGTAGTCACACCTCACAGGTGTATGGACGTTTCGCTAGTTGCTACATTTGCTTTGTCGAATAGGCTTACTAACGGAAGACTACACACTACACTTCATATTATTTACAATTTTTGTTATTGTTCTGAAACTCAAGTTCATACACCGCCAAGGGCCTCTTAGTCCTTCTGTCCTTCAAAATTTTCGCGACCCCTCCTGGTTTTCTCGTGTCGCGACCCCCCAAAACAGCGACATTCAACTAATTTCCGTACGATTATAGGTGTTTTCGAATAAAAATCGTTAGTTAACAGCTCGCGACCCCTACTTTTCACAAGGATTTGTTCGCGACTTCCCCCTTTATGAGAGGCCCTGGCGGTGTATGCTCAAGTTCATATTTGAACAAAAAAGGTCAGAGTTAGAAACACGATGAGCAATAATAATAATAATAATCTTGTACGGCAACTATTTCAGCCGTGTGATACTTTATTCATACTAATACAACCAAGACAATGATCACATTCCAGTATCCGTAGAGAGGGGGGGGGTCCTTAGAAGAGAAACTAGGCGTGGGTGAGCTTTATTACCAGCTCATGCGGTCCGCCATGAAGATACCGCGCCAATTGAGATCGAACCATGGTGTTTTGAGTGCTAGCGCGCACACAACCAGACGACCACTTGCCCCCCCCCCCCCCCCAGTCAGAATATCACTTTTACAGGGGTATTATATCCGTGTCTGAGGTAATAAACGCTATATTTTCACCCGATTCTCAATTGTATACGTACATGGTTGTATTTCCAGATTACGCTGCCGTCTCTCGATTTTTGACGTGTCTGAGGTTTATTTTTCGACGTGCCGCTGGATACAACTGTGCTGTGGAGGATTTAACAGCAGAAACCACACAACTGGGATTACCACCGGGTGAGGTTCGATAAAAACACTGTTCAGTTTGGTGTGTTCGGTTTTTTTCGACTCGACGAGGCCCCTTACAGCATGGAGGGTTACAATCCTTTTTTGGGATTTTGGGAAGGAGTCCCAAGTTACAAACAAACGAATTGTCTTCAAAATTGGCGACTCATGAACGAAAAAAACCGCGGAAAATCGCAGTTTTGCTGTTACGTAGGGGGTCGCGACTCGAAAAAAAATTAAGGGGTAGCGAAAATTTACTGCTGATGAGAGACCCTTGGCTGAGTATGTTTCGACGGTCTCATGAGAACCATACGCACTACGCGCACATAATTACGTCCTAAATTAGAACACTTCACAGTAACGGCACAATAATTTTTCACATTGTTAGGTAATAATTACTGATTGTAAATGTTTATTGATGTTTTACAGAGCATAGTACCGTCTTGGGAAGAGTCTATGTGGCGCGGTATGATTCGTTGAAGAAGTACATCTACGAAAATATTCCGAGAGGTAAAACACACTTTTAGACTTTAGATCATTAGAATTTGGTTATTCAGATGACGTGCTGCAATAAGGGTGAAGACCTACTTCTCGAATTTTCAATTGTACTATGCAACGTCTGTTGTAGTGGAAGACTGGCAAAATTCACTTGGAAACGGTAACAACAGGGGTAACCTGCATAATTAGACGCGTGTCCGTCGACATAAATTCAACATGGGCGATGTGCCACCTCAAAAGCGTTATATCACCTTCAAATCGGTTATTATTTGTGGTTTCTCTTGTATTTCTGTTCGAAAAACAAACAGTGGCTTCAGTGGGTCGGACCATTGACGTTAATCTTGAGGTGACTTTGCTGGGTGAGCTACAACACCGCTTTTCCCAAAACTGGACTTTAAACTACCCCAATATCAATGAAACTGAAGAATTTGGCATTTCAATTGCCCAAACTGGTATTTTTGCCTTGTATCATATGGTTGGTATTAATTGAACTGGGTGAGCTACAACACCGCTTTTGCTGGGTGAGCTACAACACCGCTTTTCCCAAAACTGGACTTTAAACTACCCCAATATCAATGAAACTGAAGAATTTGGCATTTCAATTGCCCAAACTGGTATTTTTGCCTTGTATCATATGGTTGGTATTAATTGAACCACCTGGTTTGTTTTAATATCTAACGAAGTCTCACCATGTTAAAGAAGGACGATTATGTGGACCAATCCCGTGACATCGGTCCTTTAAACTGCAATCATACCCTAAATGCTCAGCGTTTTGAGAAAAACCCCCCTGTTTTTGGTCCGAAGATTTGGGCAAAACCCCGCTCAAAAATTGTCTGATTTAGCGATTTACTAAATTAAGGGCAAAACCCCCTTATAACAACTGAGGGGGAGGGCAAAACCCCCCTGTTTGAAAAAGTCACAACTCTGAGGCATTTAGGGTATGACTGCAATTGAAAAATGTATTGCGGTTTAAAGGACTGAAGCGTTGCAATTGGACCACATAATCGTCCTTCTTTAACTAGATCAACCCGACTTGATTGTATAATTTTAGAGAGTCGTCTAGAAGTCTGTGAAGTTATCCCGAACGGTCCCAACATTGAGGTCATCTTCAAAAAGGAGGGATTGGGCACCGTTTGCGAAATGAAGCGACCCGCTTTCCAGGCTTTCAGCAAAGGTCAGTTTTTGTTGGGTGGAATGGTATGAATAGTTAGGGTATATTGCTCACATTTCCCAACTGGACTCGTTGGGAGCGTGCCAAACACTTTAGACCACTGTTATTTAGAGAAAATATATCTATTGTATTGAAGTATTTCAAAATGTTCAAAAACTGCCTTGAAATTTCATTGGCAAGCTGCCCAAGTCCAGTTGGGAAATGTGCGAACTATATCATGTACAGAGAAGTTAGAGATTCCTTTTCATTCACATCGGGTAGTGGCAAAACACCGAATAATGTGATAAATCTATAGTTACGAGGTCTAGTCTGACCTGTGAACCAAAAAGGGGGTAGGGTGCAGACTTCTAGACTGAAGGTAATTTAGGCTGTCTACAATAAATACTACAATCTACAATACTAATAAGCTGGAAGCATTCTCTTTGAAACAAGTCCCTAATAGCTACCATGTTATGTTCGTTGTTTCAAAAAACTATTGAAATAGTGAAAACACTTTTTTCGCTATATTACTGTAGGTGTGACAAAATTCACCCTTTTTACAGAGATGTAGTTTGAACTCTAGAGCAGAAAACACGAGTGTCTTCTGTCTTAGCTGAGTTGCCGGGAGGTGCGGTAGTCGGAAAGTATTGTTTCAACCTGGGAAATACACAGTATTATTGTTATTCAATATTTCCCTAAAAGTTGAAATGGTTCCTTTTTCAGATATGGAGACTGCTTTCGAACAGATGAACTCTCAATTCCCAATCCCATAGCCGTTGTAACTGGACATTTCTGTTTAGATTTGTATGTATTTCATGTAATTTTGTATATAAGTTGTCATGTTTTACCGTGTTCGACCATATCAATGTAGTCACTTCTGAGAAACTCAATTTTCTCAAGTCTCTACGCCTCTTTTACGTTGTAAGCGATAGCGGTGAATGTGTGCGGGCAAATCCGGTGCCTTGATACAGTTAAACATTACTTTACTTAGGTTACTTCATATTTTCTTGTAAAATGATGTATGTACAAATATGCCTTTCCTGCACTGGTTATTTTTTTGTTTCTTGCCTATCCTTTCGGGCTTCTCTCACGAAATGAAGATTTTTGGTGCTCTTGGTTAACGTGTTCACCCATTTTTTGCGTCGTTACTTCGATAGGAACATGTTTTGAGATTTTCTGGACGCGTCGTTGGAATTTATAGTTGATGGTTGACTAATTTTATGATTTTTTTCTCGATTACGGTAGTTTTCCGCATGAGACCGTCACGTGAGGACCACCCAAGACGCCCGCCCGTTTTTTGGGATTTAAATCCACGATGATATTCTAATTTCGACGTCTTCTCAATCCACGTTTCTACATGCTTCTCTCATCTTCATTTCTTCGCCCGCAGTCTTCATAGAATGTTCACTGAAATCAAGGAGGCAGTCAACTTCATTGCCAAGTATCTGCTTGGAAATGTGCCGCGCAGACCGGTTCGTTCTTACTTTATATTACTTTGTATAGTTATTAGTATGTGTTATATGTGCTTTAGGGCAGTATTTTGTTGTGTGAAGGTTCTATGGACTTGTGGTCAATTACTAGGAGGTGTAGCTGGTTTGTTTGACGGTGTTATAGTTCCTTGTATGTGTAGTTACAAATATGGTCATAAACCCTAAGAAATATACAGTGTTAGCTGGTGCTCTACCTTAACTGATTCCGTAATTTGTACAATAGCTACTTAGAATCAATTTCGTGCCACTTCCTTTTCAACACACTTTTGGTTAAGGTCGGCGGCGGTTGGCCTTTTAATTAGGCTGGAAACCAACACGTTTCAAGGTGCCTACCGACCGACTGCCAGCTAAAGGATTTCGTGCTCGAACTCGGGAGGTTTTCATCATAGATGCGCGTATAATACCTTTCCTTCACTTATGGATGGGGGGGGGGAGGCATAGCTTTTCAAACCAACTACCATCTCTATAGCTTCTTCTCATGTTTCGTGTTTGTGATTCGCCCACAGATGAGTAGTTGTGTTGGAAACACAAACCTGCTCCAATCGTGTTACCGTATAACGTACATCTCCGACTGCGTCTGTTTTCAGGTAGGCCTCTTCACACAACAACTCGCCAACCACTTGGCCCTTCGCTACGCTGAACTGTGGAATCTGGACGATCCCAAGTCAGGTAATTGACCTGATTTGGTTTTGAGGGCAGCGTTTTCACATAAAAATTTAAGTGGGGTCGCAAAAACGTGAAACATAGTTATCGATTGGGGAACTTCAGTAGTACTATAGTTATAGTCTGATGTTTCTGCTTTGCGCCTTTGCTTCCAACCCTAGGTAATTGCTCTGATTTGGCTCTAAGGGTTGCGCTTTCACTAGGAACCTCCTAGTTTTCAGTCGCCGAAACTCAAAATATCAATATTGACTATCTGTTTTGCTCTCCAGGCACCTATGGACTGGTTCGATAATCATAGTTTGGTGTTTGCATGATTGCATCTCTTCCTTTTACTCAACAGGGGAGCTGTAATTTCCAGTTTAGCTGTCGATTTGTACTCTCGTTCGCTGGTCCTCACTTCACAGGATACATGTACAGGTCTCGTGCGGAAAACGGAATACCGTAATCCGTCTGCACCATAGTTTTGTCTATTTGACAGCTGGGCACCTCTCCTGACACCATCTCACGATGCGCATACAAAGGGGTGATCATCCTGCAAAAAGTACCCATTTTCCATTATGTTCGCGAAAATTCTTGATTTTGGATCAAAAATATGCCAACTCCCCCGATTCTGGTTGAAAAAGGAAGTACTGTTTTGATTAGATGTGTTTCGTTTCATTTATCGATTGATTCTATTCAGGGGAGGATTCTCGCGTGGTGCGAATTCGCTGTGGCGGCGTCACGGATCAGATTCTGTTGACGGCGGCTCGCGAGGTGGCCATCGATGTACAGGAGCTGCTCGAATGCATGCCTGGTACGTTCTGGTTTTCAACTCGTCAATCAGTTACTAGTGGGCAAATTTTTGCAACTTTGTGTTTAATAAATAAATAAATAAATTTGTGTACGGCCTATTTCATCCGTTTGTCACTTTATTCTAATTGTACAATACACAAGATCAATATCAACCGTAGATGGACTGTCCGTAGAGGGGGCGAAGATAGGCATGGGTGAGCTTTGTTACCAGCTCATGCGGTCCGCCATATAGATACCGCGGCGAGCGGGGATCGAACCCGGGTCAGTGGAGCGACAGCCGAACGCTAACCACCTGACCACTCGCCCCCCCCCCCCCCCCCCCCTGTTAAGTTTATCAGTTAAAAACGGGTCACATTTCGAGATAAAGTAAGCCTGGTGTGGTGTTGGTCACCTTTGGACCACCACAGGCTATGTTCTGTTCATATTGCATTTCGGATGATGTTTGTGTTCAAAATTCTATTTCTTATTAGCCTCTACCTCAACTTATTAATGCAGCTGACTGTAACGGCTTTCAGGGAATTTATGATTTCGATTGTAATGACTACAATCGTGGGGACGTCAATACGATATTTGCTCACATGAGTATTGATTGTTTTTATCGATTGTTTGCAGAGAACCTGATGTTGTTCGTGAACCCGGGCGAAGTGTATTTCAAGAGAAACGATCGCTCGATCCCGTGTCCCGTTTGGATGGGGAAAATCGACGCCGATCAGGAGTATGTTCCAGACTTGTGTTGTTGTTGTTTACTTTGTTGGATGTTTGCATATTCTCAAGTAACCTGGAAGAATCAGCGTTAGGGGTCTAGTGTGTAGCTCCTGTTTTTAAGGTCAGCGTCAACTGAGTTTTCCGCGTTAACTTACCGCTTATTGTAAATGATATTCGTGATTGTGAGCCTAGCATCTCGTGTTTGAGAAGCCCTCGTCCCTGTTATTTACAGGGAGCGTTCTTTCAACTATCACTAACGCACAATTAACTCAGGCTCAACTCAACGTCTAGACTTAGCCATATTTAACTTTATTCTCATTTATTGCAGCTAAAGTTTGTTTAACTACCACTCGCGTAACACTAACCTTGGCGGTTAAACGTTTAGACTCAACGACTTTTATTTCCAGTAGTTTTCAGCTACCGTTCGTTGCCCGCACACGTGTTGGAGCCGCGAGACGAGACTCTCCAGTCTACCAGTAACATGGGGGCCGCTGGAAAGACAATGCACGGCACTGGGCCCGGGGTTAACAGTACAGGTCTGCCATCTTAGACTATTCCTATACTGTTAATCAATTGCACAGTCACGTGCAACATGTTAAAACCGCCAAACTCAGTAACGTGCGGTGACAGAGTGCACGATGCCGCATTAGCATACCCTAAATGCTCAGCGTTTTGAGAACCCCCCCCCCCCCGTTTTTGGTCCGAAGATTTGGGCAAACCCCCCCCCCCCCCCTCAAAAATTGTCTGATTTAGCGATTTTCTAAATTAAGGGCAAAACCCCCTTGTAATGGCTGAGGGGGAGGGCAAAACCCCCTGTTTGAAAAAGTCACAACTCTGAGGCATTCAGGGTATGCGCATTAGAATGCTAACTTTGCGTGACTATTCAATCTATATATTATAAAGCTGGTAGGGGTTTTGCGCTAATGCAGGGCGAAGCCCCGGTTTCCGCGCGCGTAGCGCGCCATGCCGTATAGACTTTTTGTTAATTTTAAAAATTCTCGTATGCGATCATCGTCATCTCGCGATTCATGTATGAATTTTGTAAAAATGTACATGCACGCGTGCACAGTACGTCCAAACGTCGTGCACTTTCCGCCAAAAAGTGAAATTTTCGTGTTTCAGGAGTTGTAGTGGCTGGCATGTTGATTTTTACAAATCGCTGTAATAATAAAAAAGTTTGCCTACATAGTTTCCAATCGATTGGGCAATGAAAAGTTTTTTCAACTTTTGCGCGGCGCGCGCTGCGCGTGTTTTAAAAAGGTAAACTTTTTGAAAAAAAAACTTGTTTTTGATTTTCTCAAAAACGGCGAATGAACTCGCGCTAAAAAGTATACTGGGTCGTAGAACTTTTGACGGCGGTCATTCTGAAGCAAAAATTTTGGGTCCAGCCGCAACTTTGCGCGCGGCGCGCGCGCGACAAGCGCGATTTTCAGATCTCAGAGATGAAACGTCGTGAAAACACAAGCTTTGCGGCGACAGAACCGTATTAGGCCACTGAATTCGAATCTTTTAAAAAAATTTAAAAAAAATTAATTTATCGATTTTTAGGGCCCGAAACGTGTTTTTGGCTAAATTGAGCCCCGTTGCACGCTTCTACCGACCGGCGCAATGAATTTGAGAAGCTGAAATTGGTTTTAAATTGTTTGCAAAACTTGGGCGCATCTGAATAGTTGCAAATTCTGCAATTTCTGCATGCGCGCGGCGCGTAATGACGCGTAGATCAAAAAATTTTCAAAAACGGCAAAAGTCAGACTTGTCCGATTGGGCTGAAATTTGGAACATGTATAGATTCGGCCAGTCCGCATCTTTGCTGAAAATTTCAGAAAATTTCGTAATGTTGCGCGCGCACGCTGTAACGTTGAAATTTCAAAGTAGGTCAAATTTTTTTTGACCTACATCATTTTGTTCGTCTTGCTTTGAAATGTTGCGCTGTGCAAAAAAGAAAAAAAAAGTTGACCAAAAATTTTTCACACTGGCTTGCCGAAAGTCGTGTTTTGATAGTGATTGCGCGCCGGCGCGCACCGCGCGCTTTTGTGTTTTTTCT
The DNA here is from genome assembly GCA_964036275.1 of Litoditis marina. Lineage (NCBI taxonomy): Eukaryota > Metazoa > Nematoda > Chromadorea > Rhabditida > Rhabditidae > Litoditis > Litoditis marina. The sequence goes on along the minus strand of OZ038437.1, from coordinate 15,613,894 downwards.
TTATCTCATTGTTGAATCGAATAGAGATTTTCCCAAGGAATTCGAAAATGTACAACTCATTTCATGAAAATGATTTTAAATCATGTTTCTACTGGTTTTCCTGAAAAGTTGAAAATTTTCCAATTTTGGCGGTTTTGATCCACCTGTGAGGTCGTAAGTTGACCTTTGGTCACAGTTTTCTGATAGAATGTAGAAAATATCAGTACAATCAATTTGACACCTCACACTCATCAGTCGGTCCACACAAAACTTTACAAGAGCCGTCAGAAGGTCGATTTTGAACATTGACTTTTTGAACCAGCAACCTGGCAGCTTAATGATCTATATCGACAGGTAGAGCTTGAAGAGTAGATCATTTTCGTAAAAAAAACTTTCTCCTATCTTCAACAATGAGCTAGCAACAGGTCAACGCGCGCCGCGACCCCCGACGCCCGACCATATACCAGCGAGCTGACCCTTGGGAGCCGGAAACAGGATAGCATAGCGGTTGCGTGTTTGATTGCAGTCTGAGGACGCGGGTTCGATCCCGCCTGAAGACAGTAGTCAAGCGCCGGTTTTGCAAAAGTTTCTCATTTTTTGCACTATTATTTTATGATTATATGTACAAAAGTGAACTTCTTAGTAAAGTTTACAAGGTTCTAATGTTATTTACAACTTTTTTTTTCAAGAAAACTCAAATTCCGGCCAAATTCGGAGGTTTGGCCTCTGGTTTGGAGGGAATTTCAAGGGAATGATCTGAAAATGAGGTGATTATAGGGTGACACGATGCGCTGAACATTTCTAGACTAATTTCAGGACACGTACTATGACGTGAAACACGTGAAATGCTTTTTTGTGGGCCGAAACTGACAATTTTTTGAAGCTTGAAATAGAAGTTTCATTGGTGGTGGACGGCCGTGTGGGTTTATGCGTGGGGATATGTGAGTGAAAGTTGTTTCTCCCCTTAGAAAACTTCACGGGCTTTCTAATGATGTATTGTGTGAAAAATTTCGTTCACCCAATTTTTCACAAAAAGTTGTAAACCAAAATCTGCGAGGTCAAATTCACTGATGACGAAATTTAGAGCCGGGGTCAACTAGTAAACTAGTCCAAAATGATGGTAGGGGGCTGAAAGTTGGTAACCTGGTATCTGAGGTATCTATGAACCTATTCTGAAAGTTGTGTGATGATATCTTCAAAATTGCCAAAAAACTGTGATTTATAAGCAACGGTTTTGGCACTTTTTGGGGGTGGCTAAACTGGAAAAACTGTCCAAACACAATGTTTTGATGCGGAAACTAGTAGTATAGGGTTTTCAACTATGGCGAATCTAACTATACACAATAAAATGTTTACTGGGTGGCTGCTATTACACGTAAACGTGGCTGGCTGTCTCAAAGGGTGGCACCAAAGTGGTGGGTGTCAGTTATCGGACCAGCTGAAAATCATTTTCAGAACTCGAGACATGGGTTTTCGGAATCAGCTTCAAATTCTAAAACGAATGAGTGTTTTGCTGAACACTTTTCACGTATTTCACGTTTTTCTCAACTTCAGCCGAGAATCTCAAAATGTGGATTTTCATCATTTTGAGTTATCTCGTTGGGAGGTTCAAAACAGACGGAAATGGCCGAAAATTGCAACACTTAGAGAAATGCATAAGAATAGTGTATTCTGTGAACACGAACTTGATATCTTAAAAACTGATCGAGATATACTAGTCGAAAATATCGACTTTTTCACTTTTTGATGGTTGGTATGGGATGAAAATAGGAAAAAAATATTTTTTCCTAAAACATCATAAAATAGTGTAATCAACCACGTAGAATCCGAATATCAATGTTAGAATACCGAAAATGGTAGTTTACACGTGTCAAATGGGGAATATGAGCGCTTGGTTCTCTATAAAGCTGGTAAGGGGTTTTCGTTGGTTTTTTTGACGTGACTGTCTTTAGATAAACCCCGTGAGCGTGGTTGTAAACGGATTTCTCTCATTTTTGCCACAAATGTTGTAAACAGCTGTGGCTACCAGAAAACGTTCAAGTTTTGTCAACACCTTCATTGCGGCTGCCTCAATAATCGATAATGACGTGCGCTGCGCGCACGCTCATTAGGCGCGGCGGGCGCGCCGGCGGCACTAAAACACCCATAACTTGGTTCAAAATTGTCGGATTTTGAAAAACTTTTTTTTAAATAAAAAAAGGGCACCGTGGCAAACTAATTACAAAAATCATTTATCGCTAGTCTATATATAATAAAGCTGGAGAGGTGTTTTCGTCCGATTTTTGAGGTACTTTTTTTTTGAGCGAGCGTAGCGAGCGAACCCATCGATGAAATTTTTTCAAATAAAAAGTTTTGGATAATAAATGAGTTAGTTTAGAGATTTTGAGAAGAAGAAAAAATTTTGTCGCGCACGCGACGCGTTATTAACGCGCAAAGTGTCGGCAAGTCCCCCAAAATTTTCCAAAATCGTACAAATGAGGGGCTAGCGCCTGGCGGGTTAAAGATAGGGGTATGGTTCAATTGGATATTATGACCCCCCACCGGAGGCGGATCGGGACCTCCGAAAATTTTATAAAAATATTGCACGCGACGCGCGCACGCGACGCGACAAGTTTTGGCCAAAATCAGACTTGGGCTTATAACTCGTTTCAAAGTGATTTTTAGGGGTCGCTGTAATTATATAAAATGACCCCCCACCTAAACGGGATCTAATGGTGTATAAATTTTTGGGGTCACGCACGCGACGCGCGCACGCGACGCGTCAAAATACAAAAGTTGTCCAATTGACCTGAAAATTTCAGGGGTGGGGTAATCGAGGGTGGTGATCACGAATATGACCATGGCGTTAAAGGAGACGGAGAGGTCAAAGGTCAAAAAATTTAAAATGGCTGAAACTTGTTGGGAATAGGTAAACGGGTACGGGGATCACGAATATCGACATGTCGTTAAAGGAGGCGGAGAGGTCAAAGGTCGAAAATTTAAAAATGGCCGAAACTTGTTGGGAATAGGGAGTTGGGCATGGGGATCACGATTATCGACATGGGGTTAAAGGGGGCGGGACCAAAAAAAATATTTTTCCAATTATGGGCGTAAACTAGTCTGGGGGACTGTAATCACCCGGAGACAGTGGCCTTTTCTTCCCTGGCCGCGCAGCGGCCGGGTAAATTGGGAACAGTGGCCAATATCTCTGGCCGCGCAGCGGCCTTTTTGGAAGTTGGCCGCGCAGCGATGCCCGTGCCCCCACACATTACCTGTGGCCGCGCAGCGGCCCCTGCCGATCTGGCCGCGCAGCGATGCCCGTGCCCCCGCACATTACCTAGGGCCGCGAAGCGGCCGTGTTTTGGGATTTGGCCGCGCAGCGATGCCCGTGCCCCCACACATGACCCAGGGCCGCGAAGCGGCCGTGTTTTGGAAACAGTGGCCGCATACCGCCGCGCAGCGGCGCGTCAATCGATAATCCATTAACCTAGGCGACGCGTAGCGGCGCGTCAATCGATAATCGCGATTAACCCAAAATGGTTGTATTTTGAAAAACTTTAAAAAAAAAAAATAATTAATGAAAAAAAAAGTGGAGAGTGGGTACAGTGGCCCCACTTTAACCGAGTGGCCCGCTAGTCTATATATTATAAAGATGGTAGGGGTTTTGCGCTACTCCAGGGGCCCTACTCGTATTTCCGCGCGCGTAGCGCGCCATGCCGTATAGACTTTTTGTTCATTTTAAAAATTTCTGTATATAAATATCGTCATCTCGCGATTCATGTATGAATTTTGTAAAAATGTACATGCACGCGTGCACAGTACGTCCAAACGTCGTGCACTTTCCGCCAAAAATTTAAATTTTCGTGTTTCAGGAGTTGTAGTGGCTGGCATGTTAATTTTGGGAAATTACTGTAATAACAAAAAAGTTTGCCCAAATAGTTTCCAGTCGATTGGGCAAAACAATTTTTCTCCAACTTTTGCGCGGCGCGCGCTGCGCGCGTTTTAAAAAGGTAAACTTTTTGCAAAAAAAACTTGTTTTTTGATTTTCTCAAAAACAGCGAATGAGCTCGGGCTAAAAAGTATACTGGGTCGTAGAACTTTTGACGGCGGTCATTCTGAAGCAAAAATTTTGGGTCCAGCCGCAACTTTGCGCGCGGCGCGCGCGCGACAAGCGCGATTTTCAGATCTCAGAGATGAAAAGTCGTGAAAACACAAGCTCTACGGCGACAGAACCGTATTAGGCCACTGAATTCGAATCTTTTAAAAAAATTTGAAAAAAATTAATTTATCGATTTTTTGGGCCCGAAACGTGTTTTTGGCTAAATTGAGCACCGTTGCACGCTTCTAGCAACCGGCGGAATGAATTTGAGGAGCTAAAATTGGTTTCAAATTGTGCGCAAAACTTGGGCGCATCTGAATAGTTGCAAATTTTGCAATTTCTGCATGCGCGCGGCGCGTAATGACGCGTAGATCAAAAATTTTTCAAAAACGGCAAAAGTCAGACTTGTCCGATTGGGCTGAAATTTGGAACATGTATACATATGGGCAGTCCGCATCTTTGCTGAGAATTTCAGGAAATTTCGTAAAGTTGCGCGCGCACGCTGTAACGTTGAAATTTCAAAGTAGGTCAAATTTTTTTTGACCTACATCATTTTGTTCGTCTTGTTCTGAAATGTTGCGCTGTGCAAAAAAGAAAAAAAAAGTTGACCAAAAATTTTTCACACTGGCTTACCGAAAGTCGTGTTTTGATAGTGATTACGCGCCGGCGCGCACCGCGCGCTTTCGTGTTTTTTTGTTCACTCATTGTTGAATCGGATAGAGATTTTCCCAAGGAATTCGAAAATGTACGCCTCATTCCATGAAAATGATTTTGAATCATGTTTCTACTGGTTTTCCTGAAAAGTTGAAAATTTTCCAATTTTGGCGGTTTTGATCTACCTGTGAGGTCGTAAGTTGACCTTTGATCACAGTTTTTTGATAGAATGTAGAGAATATCAGTACAATCAATTTGACACCTCACACTCTTTGGTCGGTTAACACAAAACTTTACAAGAGCCGTCAGAAGGTCGATTTTGAACATTGACTTTCTGAATCAGCCGTCTGGCAGCTTAATGATTTACATGGACAGGTAGAGCTTGAAGAGTAGATCATTTTCGTAAAAAAAACTTTCCCATATCTTCAACAATGAGCTAGCAAGAGGTCAACGCGCGCCGCGACCTCCGGAGCCCGACCATATACCGGCGAGCTGACCCTTCGGAGCCGGAAACAGGATAGCATAGCGGTTGCGTGTTTGATTGCAGTCTGAGGACGCGGGTTCGATCCCGCCTGAAGACAGTAGTCAAGCGCCGGTTTTGCAAAAGTTTCTCATTTTTTGCACTATTATTTTATGATTATATGTACAAAAGTGAACTTCTTAGTAAAGTTTACAAGGTTCTAACGTTATCTACAACTTTTTTTTTCAAGAAAACTCAAATTCCGGCCAAATTCGGAGGTTTGGCCTCTGGTTTGGAGGAATTTTCAGGCGAATGATCTGAAAATAGAGTGGTTATAGGGTAACTCGATACGCTGAACAATTCTAGACTAATTTCAGAACACGTGCTATCACGTGAAACACGTGAGATGCTTTTTTGTGGGCCGAAATTGAGAATTTGCTGAAGCTTGAATTAGAAGTGGTGTTGTTGATGGACGGCCGTGTGGGTTTATGGGTGAAGATATATGGATGAAAGTTGTTTCTCTTCCTAGAGAAATTTACGGGCTTTCTAATAATGTATTGTGTGAAGAATTTCGTTCACTCAATTTTCGAAACTAAGTTGTAAACCAAAGTTGGCGGGGTCAATTTCACTGATGACGAAATTTGGAGCCGGGGTCAACTAGTAAACTAGTTCAAAATTATGGTAGAGGGCTGAAAGTTGGTAACCTAGTATCTGAAATATCTATTAACATATTCTGAGAATATTGTGATGATATCGCCAAAACTGACAAAAAACTGTTGATTTTAAGCAACGGTTTTCGTACTTTTGGGGGTTGTTAAACTTGAAAAACTATACAAACACAATATTTTGATGCGGAAACTAGTAGTATAGGGTTTTCAATTATGGCGAATCTAACTATACACATTAGAATGTTACTGGCTGGTTGCAATTACACGTAATCGTGCTTGGCTGGCTCATAGGGTGGCACCAAAGTAAAAGGTGTCAGCTATCGGACCAGCTCAAAATCATTTTCAGAACTCGAGGTTTAGTTTTTCGGAATCAGCGTCAAATTCTGAAACGAATAATTGTTGAGTCAAACAATTTCCACGTATTTCACGTTTTTCTCAATTTTGGCCGAGAATCTCAAAATGTGGATTTTTGGCATTTTGAGGCATCTCGTTAGGAGCTTCAAAATAGACAGAAAGTTCCGAAACTTGGAGCATGTGTAGATGAGAGCAGGACTAGTGCACACTGTGAAAATTATGTTCATATCACAAAAATTGATCGAGATATACAAGTCGAAAATATAGATTTTTTCACTTTCTGATGGTTGGTATGGGGTGAAAAATGGGAAAAAATATTTTTTCTTAAACATCATAAAACAGTGTAATCAACCACGTAGAATCCGAATATCAATGTCAGAATGCCAAAAAAGTCAGTTTACACGTGTGAAATGGGAAAGATAAGCGCTCTCTTCTGTATAAAGCTGGTAAGGGGTTTTCGTCGGTTTTTTCGGAAGGGGTATCTTTACATGCACCTTGTTAGCGCAGTTGTGAACGGATTTGTCTGATTTTTGCAACAAATGTTGCGCAAAGCTGTGCCTACGAGAGAACGTTTGAATTTTGTCAATATCTAATTTGCGCGGCGCGCAGCGACGCGTTTCCTCGGGCGCAGGCCAGCCATATTCCTAGAAAAGCGCATTTCGCATGTGCTACTGGCTCGTTTGCATTATTTTTACCAGGCAAAAAGGCTTAGGCTTAGGCTAGCCATCATTCCTAGAAAAGCTCGCTGCACTGCGGTTACTTACTCATCTTTTCTGGCCACGCAGTGGCCTTTTTTGCTGTTTTGCCGCGCAGCGATGCCCTTTCTCTACATTATCTCCGGCCGCGCAGCGGCCTTTTTTCGATCTTGCCGCGCAGCGATGCCCGTGCCCCCACTCCCAATCTGGCCGCGCAGCGATGCCCACTAGTAAACCGGATTGACCAGCCCCAAATTATTGACAGCCGCGCAGCGGCTGCCTCAATAATCGATAATGACGTGCGCTGCGCGCACGTTCATTAGGCGCGGCGGGCGCGCCGGCGGCACTAAATTGACTATAACTTGGCTCAAAATGGTCGGATTTTGAAAAACTTTTTTTTTAAATAAAAAAGGGAACCGTGGTGAATAGTTTACAAAAATCATTTATCGCTAGTCTATATATTATAAAGATGGTAGGGGGTTTGCGTTAGTCCAGGGGCCCTACTCGTATTTCCGCGCGCGTAGCGCGCCATGCCGTATAGACTTTTTGTTCATTTTAAAAATTCCTGTATATAAATATCGTCATCTCGCGATTCATGTATGAGTTTTGTAAAAATGTACATGCACGCGTGCACAGTACGTCCAAACGTTGTGCACTTTCCGCCAAAAATTTAAATTTTCGTGTTTCAGGAGTTGTAGTGGCTGGCACGTTAATTTTGGGAAATTACTGTAATAACAAAAAAGTTTGCCCAAATAGTTTTCAATCGATTGGGCAAAACAATTTTTTTTCAATTTCTGCGCGGCGCGCGCTGCGCGTGTTTTAAAAAGGTAAACTTTTTGCAAAAAAAACTTGTTTTTTGATTTTCTCAAAAACAGCGAATGAGCTCGGGCTAAAAAGTATACTGGGTCGTAGAACTTTTGACGGCGGTCATTCTGAAGCAAAAATTTTGGGTCCAGCCGCAACTTTGCACGCGGCGCGCGCGCGACAAGCGCGATTTCCAGATCTCAGAGATGAAGAGTCGTGAAAACACAAGCTCTACGGCGACAGAACCGTATTAGGCCACTGAATTCGAATCTATAAAAAAAATTTGCGATTATCGATTTTATCGATTTTTAGGGTTCGAAACGTGTTTTTGGCTAAATTGTGCCCCGTTGCACGCTTCTACCGACCGGCGCAATGAATTTGAGGAGCTGGAATTAGTTTTGAATTGTGCGCAAAACTTGGGCGCATCTAAATAGCTGCAAATTTCGTAATTTCTGCATGCGCGCGGCGCGTAATGACGCGTAGATCAAAAAAATTTCAAAAACGGCAAAAGTCAGACTTGTCCGATTGGGCTGAAATTTGGAACATGTATAGATTCAGCCAGTCCGCATCTTTGCTGAGAATTTCAGAAAATTTCGTAAAGTTGCGCGCGCACGCTGTAACGTTGAAATTTCAAAGTAGGTCAAATTTTTTTTGACCTGCATCATTTTGTTCGTCTTGTTCTGAAATGTTGCGCTGTGCAAAAAAGAAAAAAAAAGTTGACCGAAAATTTTTCACACTGGCTTGCCGAAAGTCGTGTTTTGATAGTGATTACGCGCCTGCGCGCACCGCGCGCTTTTGAGTTTTTTCTTTAATTCATCGTTGAATCGAATAGAGATTTTCCCAAGGAATTCGAAAATGTACGACTCATTTCATGAAAATGATTTTAAATCATGTTTCTACTGGTTTTCCTGAAAAGTTGCAAATTTTTCAATTTTGGCGGTTTTGATCCACCTGTGAGGTCGTAAGTTGACCTTTGATCACAGTTTTTTGATAGAATGTAGAGAATATCAGTACAATCAGTTTGACACCTCACACTCTTTAGTCGGTTCACACAAAACTTTACAAGAGCCGTCAGAAGGTCGATTTTGAACATTGACTTTCTGAACCAGCCATCTGGCAGCTTAATGATTCACATGGACAGGTAGAGCTTGAAGAGTAGATCATTTTCGTAAAAAAAACTTTTCCATATCTTCAACAATGAGCTAGCAAGAGGTCAACGCGCGCCGCGACCTCCGGAGCCCGACCATATACCGGCGAGCTGACCCTTCGGAGCCGGAAACAGGATAGCATAGCGGTTGCATGTTTGATTGCAGTCTGAGGACGCGGGTTCGATCCCGCCTGAAGACAGTAGTCAAGCGCCGGTTTTGCAAAAGTTTCTCATTTTTTGCACTGTTATTTTATGATTATATGTACAAAAGTAAACTTCTTAGTAAAGTTTACAAGTTTCTAAGGTTACCTACAACTTTTTTTTTCAAGAAAACTCAAATTCCGGCCAAATTCGGAGGTTTGGCCTCTGGTTTGGAGGAATTTTCAGGCGAATGATCTGAAAATAGAGTGGTTATAGGGTAACTCGATACGCTAAACAATTCTAGACTCATTTCAGAACACGTGCTATCACGTGAAACACGTGAGATGCTTTTTTGTGGACCGAAATTAAGAATTTGTTGAAGCTTGAATTAGAAGTGGTGTTGTTGGTGGACGGCCGTGTGGGTTTATGGGTGAAGATATATGGATGAAAGTTGTTTCTCTTCCTAGAGAAATTTACGGGCTTTCTAATAATGTATTGTGTGAAGAATTTCGTTCACTCAATTTTCGAAACTAAGTTGTAAACCAAAGTTGGCGGGGTCAATTTCACTGATGACGAAATTTGGAGCCGGGGTCAACTAGTAAACTAGTTCAAAATTATGGTAGAGGGCTGAAAGTTGGTAACCTAGTATCTGAAATATCTATTAACATATTCTGACAATATTGTGATGATATCTCCAAAACTGACAAAAAACTGTTGATTTTAAGCAACGGTTTTCGTACTTTTGGGGGTTGTTAGACTTGAAAAACTATACAAACACAATATTTTGATGCGGAAACTAGTAGTATAGGGTTTTCAATTATGGCGAATCTAACTATACACATTAAAATGTTACTGGCTGGTTGCAATTACACGTAATCGTGCTTGGCTGGCTCATAGGGTGGCACCAAAGTAAAAGGTGTCAGCTATCGGACCAGCTCAAAATCATTTTCAGAACTCGGGGTTTAGTTTTTCGGAATCAGCGTCAAGTTCTGAAACGAATAATTGTTGAGTCAAACAATTTCCACGTATTTCACGTTTTTCTCAATTTTGGCCGAGAATCTCAAAATGTGGATTTTTGGCATTTTGAGGCATCTCGTTAGGAGCTTCAAAATAGACAGAAATTTCCGAAACTTGGAGCATGTGTAGATGAGAGCAGGACTAGTGCACACTGTGAAAATTATGTTCATATCACAAAAATTGATCGAGATATACAAGTCGAAAATATAGATTTTTTCACTTTCTGATGGTTGGTATGGGGTGAAAAATGGGAAAAAATATTTTTTTCTTAAACATCATAAAACAGTGTAATCAACCACGTAGAATCCGAATATCAATGTCAGAATGCCAAAAAAGTCAGTTTACACGTGTGAAATGGGAAAGATGTGCGCTCTCCTCTCTATAAAGCTGGTAAGGGGGTTTCGTTGGTTTTTTCGGAAGGGGTATCTTTACATGTACCTTGTTAGCGCAGTTGTGAACGGATTTGTCTGATTTTTGCAACGATTGTTGCGCAAAGCTGTGACTACGAGAGAACGTTTGAATTTTGTCAATATCTAATTGGCGCGGCGCGCAGCGACGCGTTTCCTCGGGCGCAGGCCAGCCATATTCCTAGAAAAGCGCATTTCGCATGTGCTACTGGCTCGTTTGCATTATTTTTACCAGGCAAAAAAGGCTTAGGCTTAGGCTAGCCATCATTCCTAGAAAAGCTCGCTTCACTGCGGTTACTTACTCATCTTTTCTGGCCACGCAGTGGCCTTTTTTGCTGTTTTGCCGCGCAGCGATGCCCTTTCCCTACATTATCTCCGGCCGCGCAGCGGCCTTTTTTCGATCTTGCCGCGCAGCGATGCCCGTGCCCCCACTCCCAATCCGGCCGCGCAGCGATGCCCACTAGTAAACCGGATTGACCAGCCCCAAATTATTGACAGCCGCGCAGCGGCTGCCTCAATAATCGATAATGACGTGCGCTGCGCGCACGTTCATTAGGCGCGGCGGGCGCGCCGGCGGCACTAAATTGACTATAACTTGGCTCAAAATGGTCGGATTTTGAAAAACTTTTTTTTTAAATAAAAAAGGGAACCGTGGTGAATAGTTTACAAAAATCATTTATCGCTAGTCTATATATAATAAAGATGGTAAGGGGTTTTCGCCCGATTTTTGGTGTACTTTTTTTTTCGCGACGCGTAGCGTCGCGACCTTTCGACGGATTTTGCTAATTCTTTCCAAAAAGTTTGTAAACTATCTATATTTTAATATTATGTAAACAAAATTTTGTCACGTGTCACACGTGTCACGTTATTCACACGTGAACGCATGTAAAAATTTCAAAAATTCCTGTGTTTCATATGCATCGGTGGCTGGCGCCTGGCGCGTTCGAGATATGGCCTCGGTGCAATTATGTAAAATGACCCCCCACTGAAGGCGAATCGGGATATGCACAAAAGTCGGTGGGGGATTGCACGCGACGCGCGGCGCGACGCGTCAAAAAGTGCACAAAATGCTCCAAAACACGTATTTTTGGATTTGCTCGCTTCGCGTTGAGAATTGAATCTGGGAAGTACGAAAAATAAAAAATTTATTGTGCGCCTTGGAATTCTGAGTCGATTGGTGCCAATTGCGCACGACCGGACCGATTGAGCAAATCGTGGCGTGTGTTTGAAGTTTCGTGCATTTTTCCGTTTTGAAGAGATGGCTGGACGGAATTGGCTGAATTTTGGATATTTGTTGGGGTTAAATGAGAAAATACAAATGGCATTAAAAAAATTTTGATTCTTCAATTTTATCGATTTTTTGGAGGTCAAACGTGTTTTGACTTACCACGGGCTGGTGGGTTGGTCAAATTTTTTCTACTTAGCGCAGAAAGATGCGCAATTCGAAATGGTTCAAGGAATTGTTTATCTCAAAACTTTTTATTCATTAGTTTTTTTGTAACGCAATAAATGTTGATTTTTGGCCAAAAACGTGTTTCACCACAGGTAGGGACCTGTGGTGAAAAAACTTTTTTGTCTCCGATTTGGCTGAATTTTGGATATATGTTGTGAAATGGGTTAACTAAGACATTCATCGTAGTTTTAGCGAGAAAAAATAATTTTCACGTTTTCACGGTGGAAAATAGTAGATTTTTCACAATTTCAAGGTGCCGCGGTTCGGAGCTCTGAAGAACCGGTCAGAGTTGGTGGGGTGAAGTCGAGTGGAGCAATTTCAAATGTCAAATGTTGTCAGCTATTCGAAAATGTAATAACATTCATACATTTCACATTTTGACCTACTTTTTCAGCAACGTTTTCAAAATGGTCTAATTTGGACGGTTTTGATCTACCTGTGAGGTGTTGACTTGACCTTTGATCACAATTCTTTGACAGAATGTAGAGAATTATACTACGGTCAGTTTGACACCTCAAACTTGTCAATCGGTTCACACAAAACTTTACAAGAACCGTCAGAAGGTCGATTTTGAACATTGACTTTACGAACCAGCCATCTGGCAGCTTAATGATCTATACCAGCAGGTAGGGCTTGGAGAGTAGATCATTTTTATGAAAAAAACTTTTCCATATCTTCAAAAATGAGCTGGCAAGAGGTTAACGCGCGCCGCCGCCCGCCGGCGCCCTATCACTTGGCCAGAAGTAAGCTGCCTAATTTCGAGTGCAGATGGTGCAGCGATTGCGTGCCAGACTGTCGGTCCAAGGGTCACGGGTTCTATCCCCGCCGAGGTCGGTAGTCTGGAGGGGGTTTTGCAAAAGTTTCTCATTTTTTGCATTATTATTTTATGATGATATGTACAAAAGTGAACTTATTAGTATAGTTTACAAGGTTCTAAAGTTATTTACAACTTTTTTTTTCAAGAAAATTCAAAATCCGGCCAAATTCGGAGGTTTGACACAGGTTTGAAGGGTAGATGAGGCGAATGATCTGAAAATAGAGTGGTTATAGGGTAACTCGATGCGCTGAACAATTCTAGACTAATTTCAGGGCACGTGCTATCACGTGAAACACGTGAGATGCCTTCTTGTGAGCCGAATCCGAAATTTGTTTGAAGCCCGAATTAGAAGTGGTGTTGTTGGTAGACGGCCGTGTGGGTTTATGGGTGGGGATATGTGAGTGAAAGTTGTCTCTCCTCCTAGAAAACTTCACGGGCTTTCTAATGATGTATTGTGTGAAAAATTTCGTTAACCCAATTTTTCACAAAAAGTTGTAAACCAAAATCTGCGAGGTCAAATTCACTGAAGACGAAATTTTGAGCCGGGGTCAACTAGTAAACTGGTTCAAAATGATGGTAGGGGGCTGAAAGTTGGTAACCTAGTATCTGCACTATCCATGAACATATTCTGAAAGTTGTGTGACGATATCTTCAAAACTGCCAAAAAAGTGTGGTTTTTAAGCAACGGTTTTGGTACTTTTTGGGGGTGGCTAAACTTGAAAAACTATCCAAACACAATGTTTTGATGCGGAAACTACTGGAATAAGGTTTTCAACTATGGCGAGTCTGAATATAAACTTTAAAATGTTATTGGGTGGCTGCAATTACACGTAAACGTGGCTGGCTGGCTCAAAGGGTGGCACCAAAGTAAAAAGTGTCAGTTATCGGACCAGCTCAAAATCATTTTCAGAACTCGAGGTATAGTTTTTCAGAATCAGCGTCAAATTCTGAAACGAATTATTGTTGAGTCGAACAATTTCCACGTGTTTCACGTTTTTCTCAACTTCGGCCCAGAATCTCAAAATGTGGATTTTTGCCATTTTGAGGCATCTCGTTGGGAGGTTCAAAATAGACAGAAATGGCTGAAACTTGAAACACGTATAGATGTGGCCAGAAATGATGTACTCTGAAAAAATAAACTTCACATCTCAAAAACTGATTGAGATATACAAGTGGAAAATATCGATTTTTTCACTCTCTGATGGTTGGTATGGGATGAAAATAGGAAAGAAATATTTTTTCCTAAAACATCATAAAATAGTGTAATCAACCATGTAGAATCCGAATATCGATGTTAGAATACCGAAAATTTCAGTTTACACGTGTCAAATGGGCAATATGAGCGCTCTCTCCTCTATAAAGCTGGGGAGGTGTTTTCGTCGGTTTTTTTGACGTGACTGTCTTTAGATACACCTTGTGAGCCTGATTGTTGGTGGATTGCTCTGATCTTTGCCACAAATGTTGTGCAAAGCTCTGGCTACCAGAAAGTGTTTGACTTTTCAGAATATTCCCGTGCGCGGCGCGCAGCGACGCGTTTCTTCACGCGCAGGTTTGCAAAAATCCTAGAAAAGCGCATTTCACTTGTGCTAATGACTCTTTGCATTATTTTACTAGGCAAAAAGGCTTAGGCTTAGGCTAACCATGATTCCTAGAAGAGCTCGTTCCACTTTAGTGGCTGGCTCGTTCACTGTATTCTTACCAGATGACAAGGCTTAGGCTTAGGCTAACCATGATTCCTAGAAGAGCTCGTTCCACATTAGTGGCTGGCTCGTTCACTGTATTCTTACCAGATGACAAGGCTTAGGCTTAGGCTAACCATGATTCCTAGAAGAGCTCGTTCCACTTTAGTGGCTGGCTCGTTCACTGTATTCTTACCAGATGACAAGGCTTAGGCTTAGGTTAACCATGATTCCTAGAAGAGCTCGTTCCACTTTAGTGGCTGGCTCGGGGGGCCTATAATCACCCGGGGACAGTGGCCTTTTCTCCCCTGGCCGCGCAGCGGCCAGTAAGTTTGGAAACAGTGGCAACTATCCCTGGCCGCGAAGCGGCCTTTTTGCAATTTGGCCGCGCAGCGATGCCCATTCCCCCACACATTACCCAGGGCCGCGAAGCGGCCTTTTTGCAATTTGGCCGCGCAGCGATGCCCGCTCCCCCACACATTACCCAGGGCCGCGAAGCGGCCTTTTTGCAATTTGGCCGCGCAGCGATGCCCGCTCCCCCACACATTACCCAGGGCCGCGAAGCGGCCTTTTTGCAATTTGGCCGCGCAGCGATGCCCGTTCCCCCACACATTACCCAGGGCCGCGAAGCGGCCTTTTTGCAATTTGGCCGCGCAGCGATGCCCGTTCCCCCACACATTACCCAGGGCCGCGCAGCGGCCTTTTTGCAATTTGGCCGCGCAGCGATGCCCGCTCCCCCACACATTACCCAGGGCCGCGCAGCGATGCCCGCTCCCCCACACATTACCCAGGGCCGCGAAGCGGCCTTTTTGCAATTTGGCCGCGCAGCGATGCCCGTTCTCCCACACATTACCCAGGGCCGCGCAGCGGCCTTTTTGCAATTTGGCCGCGCAGCGATGCCCGCTCCCCCACACATTACCCAGGGCCGCGAAGCGGCCTTTTTGCAATTTGGCCGCGCAGCGATGCCAGTTCCCTACTTACCCGTGGGAACAGTGGCTGCATACCGCCGCGCAGCGGCGCGTCAATCGATAACCGAATAAAGTAGGCGACGCGCAGCGGCGCGTCAATCGATAATCGATTAACCTAGGCGACGCGCAGCGGCGCGTCAATCGATAATCGCGATTAACCCAAAATGGTTGTATTTTGAAAAACTTTTTTTAAATAAAAAATTAATGAAAAAAAGAAAGTGGGGAGTGGGTACAGTGGTGCCAGAAAAACGATAGTGGCTCGCTAGTTTCTAGTATAGCCAGCTAGCCACTTGGCCTATTCGAGAGAGAGTGGGTGGGTCAGAGAGACGCAGACTACTGTTTCTGGTCTCGGGCTCAGTCATGTTTTCCACAAGAACATTTCCGATAGCCGATACCGATCGATTGTTGCCCGATATTTCCAAAAAGTAGCGTGTATTTGAATTTTTGTGGCTGTTTCTGTTTTTGGCATCAGACCAGTGGCCGTAGTCATCAATCCTCGGTAAGCTGAAATACGTTCCCGCGGGAAGGTAGAGCACGAAAATAGTGTGCTGGTGAGGAGGGTCCAGAGGCGCGGGAAGCTTTTTTACCTTCCCGGGACATTGGTGAATACGGTCACTGGAATATATGAGCTCACATTTTAAGTCTAGAACATGTGGCAGCTTTTTATGCATTTCGAGTGGAAATTGACAGAAATTTTGGTAGAAAAAAAAAGAAAAGTGGCTTCTTTCCGAGTTCTCACTTACAAGGAAAATGCTGCAGGTCTCAAGAACACGTTTCAGCCCAATTCAGCAATGGATAGGGATAGTTGGGCATACTGTACAGGCTGCCTGTATAGTAGACCTAGTTAGCATAAGCTAGTAGTCTCGCGACAGCGCTCAGTTTGAAACTCAAATTTTCTTGTGAAAGTAAGGCGTTATTCAATTAACTTTAACTTAAACTTAACCGTTGCAAATTGCAGGTTGCTACGTGGACGATGCGTACGTGCCAATTCCGCTGGAGTCTATTCACCCGGCTGCTGCTCCCTCGTCTCTTCTCGCACACAATGTAAGCCTGGCGCGCATTCTGTGACCATGCTACACTGGAGTGGTCCGAACACACCGAAAAAAAATAGAAAAACGCTACTTTTTGTCTATAATGAGAAAGCGTGTCTAATTCCGATGCAGAGTAATGCATTTTTACGTGTTTAACTCTAAAAACGGACTACTTATCGTCCGATATTCAGACCTCACTAGTGTATGACAATCTCTCTCCCATTTCAGAAGTGTCAGAGCAGCACTTTGTGTTGTTGGCCACCAGTCGCTGTATAAAAAGCGCATGATAAACGAAAAAACAATTACTTTTGCAGGATTTTTTTCATTTTCAAGGTCATGCACGCTTATAACTATTGAAAGAAGGACGATTATGTGGACCAATCCCGTGTCAACGGTCCTTTAAGCTGAAATTGAAAAATATATTGCAGTTCAAAGGACCGAAGCGTTGCGATTGGACCACATAATCGTCCTTCTCTAACATTAGTTTCAGATGTCGCAGCAGTTTGTGTTCCTCCCGGTCGGCCACCAGTCCCTGACGGTGGGAGAGTTCGCGGCCACCCGCTTCGGCTGTCAGCGACAGCGACCCGACCATAATACGATGCGACGCCTTCAGGAACAGGCCGCCTTGGGCAGGGGAGATTGCAGTGAAGGTTGGTGTCTGGTGTTTGTAGTTTGTATCGGGCTTCTCACCCCCTGTTTCGGGGTTGGGAAGGAGATTGCAAGTAGCTGTCTGCTGTAGTTTGTAGTCGTGTCGGGTCGCTGTCACTATTTTTCGCTGGTATTTTGTGTTTAAGATGTAGTTTGTAGGCTGTATGTTTGTATTTGGCCTAACTAGAGATTCGTTAGAACTGGAGACACACACCAGTAAGGTTTGACTAAGTGACAAAAAGTAGTCCGTTTTCCGATGTTATCACGTGAAAATTTAGGATTTTTCACCAAAAGTAGACCGATTTCCATCTTTTCGGCTGAAAATTAGTCCCTTTCTCGAATTTTTTTGACGATTCGGACAACCTTGCTGGTGTATGTCTGGAGATGTTTCTCGTTAAACAATAACTAGAGATTTACGTTTCAACGGAACCTTTGTTTTCTTAAACGATCTCTTGTGGCAAATGTCCGGTTATGATGGGTAAGGAATTTTTCCCGGCGATAGTGAAACGCAGAATACATATGTGGTCTTTCCAGAGTATAATTCGTTTTTGTCTTTAGGTACCATGATCACTGGCAGTAGCTCTGTGGAGAAGAAGCATGTATTGATGTCGCCTGCTTTTGATCAGGTTTGTTTTCCTTGAGCGAATACAATTGCAAAACTAATCGGAGTTTTAATTAGTGAAATTATTGTTTTTTTTTCTCAGTTAAACCTATCGCTCGTTGTAAATAACTTTGTGATAAACTCGTTTGTCACTTTATTGTGTCAAGTTACAGTTACATAGTATCAAGATCAACCATATATGTTCGTGTTCGTAGAGGGGTGAAGATATGCATGGGTGAGGTTAGAGTTAGAAAAAAATTATTTGCGTAAACGAGAAGTCAGCAACAGTTTTAGCTGGCTAGTATGTATAAAAGTCTACAATTTCTTAACAAACGTAGGTCGAGTTTGTTGGGTTCTCCATTGAATCACCCTCTTTTCAGACCACTCTAATTACACCATTAGTCGCACTTTACTGGTGCAGTGCTAATCTTTCACCCTGTTTGTAGTTTGGTTGCCCAAGTAAAACACCTAATTTTCAACCAATTTCTTTAGGCAACAAAGTCATCTCAATCTCACGTACTTTTCATAATTTTCTGGCATTCGTCCATTTTGTAGTTTCAGAATCAGAACTTGTCTGTTTCGGGAATGGAGGGAATGAAGCGTCTTTCCATTGAGCAGCGCGAACTCATTATTCGCTATCTCACTCTGCTCAACATTAATAGTCAGTTTTATGTTTCGATTACGTAATCAATTATGAAGAAAGGGATACATTTGATTGCAGTGAGGCTATGTGTTTAATTAATTAAGAACATGAGTGTTAATTTGAGTCACTGTCTAAATATGAATACATTAAAAAAGATTACTTTTGGAAATACACAGTTTTTCTATATCACTCTAGTTGCACACTATTTCATTGTGCTTTGACGGCTGAGGGGAATGAACCATAAAACAGTGGTCCAGTTTGGGGTAGAGACGCAACGTAGCACTTCTATTAGTTTTTCTCCCAACTATTCTTTTAAAATGTTTTAACTAAAATTATCGATTATTTAGGCGAGAAAATGGAGAAGGAAGCCTCTTCTCCCCCTACCACCGTGGACCCATTTCGCAGCAACAGCTCAACCAACTCATCAGGTATATATCGATTTTTTTTATCGATTATTTGTTGTTGTCTTATTTGGAATCGTTCGGAGCCATACTGACTTGTCTGACTATTCCGTCGGATATAATGACATGTTTTAGTTTGATCTAAAAGATAAAGTCAAACTACAACGGAATAGAATAATCTATACAGTATAAACTTAGGTTGCAGCGATCTTTGTTGGCCAACAAACTACCGTAATTTTGTATGAAATGATCGTTTGTTAGACATGTCATTACCCTATTTGACCCCCACTCGACTTGACCATACACCAACAAGGTGTGATTATCTCACAAACCGTTCATTGTTCACTACAAATTCATTCAAATTGATGCCGACAAGTCTAGATATTATTGCAGTATTGACCCAACTCTATTCTAAAATGTTTCAGGATCTCCCGGTAGCGTGTCGTCGATGTTCAGTTCCATGAGTGGAGGTCCCGATTGTCTGAAGATCAGCAAATCTGTCTGGGACCCCTCCTTCGTCTAAATATGTCTTGTATTTTGCCCATAAGTGGCCCCATACTTGTTCTGTATCTATTTTCTCAATATTTTATACTTTCCATCTGCATCGGCCATATTGCTACTTTTTCCATAGTTATGTGCCGGCAACATTATATTTGTTCGTATTCACATTTTATTAGTTGTAAAGCTTTTAGATAACTGTTGGTGTTCCTGCCAGCCGCACATATGTTTTATCCTGTTTCTAGATTTCTATTCGTTTCAGAAGAGTATTATTTATATTAGTATAGTTATTTATGTTTGTCATTTGTGATATATCCTAGATACACACTGTATGTTGGTACGCGATTGTACTAGTCATGCTGGTTCCTATTTATTTCGTATTAAACGTGTTGTTTGTAAAGTTTTTCAAAAAATGATTCCGAAAATATGGAGGAAATTCGAAGTTTGCCAATCGTATTTCCTTCTCAAACTTGTGCTGGACAGTTTATAGTCGTAATTAGTTTAAACTTTGTGATTTTGTATACCACATTAGTTACTACAGGCATAGAAAACAGCGAATCTAAAACTATGTTAGTTGGTTAGATAGATGTCCTTGAATAGAAAGAAGCACATTGTCATTGCACGTTCGATTGATTCCTTTGTATGCAAGCATCTGATAATATATAAGAGGAGAAATAAAAATATGACAGTAGAATACAAAAATATTCAAAAGCGGAAAGAAGTGTCGGAAATTGACAAACATCATTTGATCATAATCAAACACATAATAACATGTCAATTACAGTATGCCATCTGTATACTGTAATTGACATACTGTAAGTCCTGCCTCCGCCTCCCAACTAACCGGCTTTCCACGTAACTTAACCCTTTTCGGGTAACCTTTTTCTCAGATTACCTTAGTAGGTAACCTGGAAGTGACCTAGAACTAAAATGCGGTTACCGTTTAAACTAACAATAAAATCCACATTTTGCGTTAGATAACAAACAGGTAATCGTTTTATTCTAGGTTACCTTACTGTTACCTAACCTGAAAAAGAAGTTACCCAAAAAAGGTCGGGTTACCTAAAATCGGGTTAGATATTGAACTCACCGATTGTTTTTTTATATATTTCATGTAAATAAGAGTTATGATAACAATACATGTTATTATACCACACGAGTGTTATTTAGATTGGTTATCACGCTGTTTCTCTGATCCTTCCACTACATTGAATGAAAAACTGCAGAGCAAAATTTATTCCGGGTTTAGTTTGTTGACAGTCGCACGATTATCCTACTGGTAGGTCATCGGTCGGTGCGGGTGTGGTATAGCCTTCTATCTTAGTCGCACATCTGACAGCTTGAATGTTGTCAAATCCCCAGGTCGAATCCTGGTGGCATATGAACGGTACGATTCCATTCTCGATGTCTGCAGGAGTGTAAACCATCTGCAATATGTGTAAGTTTGAACGGTTTGATTGTGCGAAAAAGCTCAGTTCTGCAGAAATTCCAACCCAGTTCATTGTATTTCGCTCCATAGTTCCTTGAAGGGACCCTATCTCTTTAAATTCATGAAAAAGTGGGGGCCCAACGACTGTGAGATTTGTCTTCTGCTGTGCGCCGCTTAGACAGCTACTCTCAAATGGAGCAGCTACTGCTACAAAAACCGGAAAATACTTATATACTCAAGTATAACTGTTCACTACAAACATACAAAAGTCGTAAAATATTTTTTCAAACCTGTAAACTAGAATCTACAAGTCACAGCTGTAAAAGAGAGAACAACTGTTGAATAATATGCCAAGTGTTATAGCACCTAGAGTAACAAGTAAGGACCAAAACTGCAAATCATTGTGTACAAAACCAGAATCTCTATAGTTGACTACGTTGAGTTAACATCTGTGATTTGTATATTATAGTTTACAGGTTTGAAAAATATTTTACGACTTTTGTATGTTCGTAATGAACAGTTATACTTGAGTATATAAGTATTTTCCGGTTTTTGTAGCAGTAGCTGCTCCATTTGAGAGTAGCTGTCTAAGCGGCGCACAGCAGAAGACAAATCTCACAGTCGTTGGGCCCCCACTTTTTCATGAATTTTTCTCTTTTTGTACACATGCCGTAGGTATGTGGTTTGATCTGTACGGTGCAGATAAAATTGTTTTCTTAATGAATGACTTGTCAAGTATTACCATCATTCGAAAAAATATGACGTCAACATTGCAGTTCTGGAAACTTACTATATCTGATGGAAAGATGTGGGTCATGTTGTTATGTTTCCTTTTTCCGGATTCTCAGAGGTCTAACTGATGATGACCCAACTCTCTGAGAACAACACCAAAATCGTCTTGAATCAGAGTCGAAACGATTTCGAGTGGCACGGATCACAGAGCACATACTTCCATAATATTATTTCAAGTGTGCTTTTTCGTTTATGAAGATAATATTTGAAATTACTCTGAGGTGTCGGACAGGCGGTCGTTCCAAGAACAATGACCATGAAGAGGGGTAGATACTTCATCTGGGAATATGTTGATTGACATAAGAACGATCATTAGGAGAGAAAGATCAGTGAGAGGTAGAAGAGAAAGAAAGAATCAAATCGGTACAGAGTAAGAAAGGAAAAAAGAGAAAATTAGTGAAGAGAAGAAAGAGAGAGAGGGGAAAATACAAGGGTGTATAAGAGAGAGGGTGGGAGAGAGAACCAGCCAAAGATGGAGAGGAAGCGAGAGAAGGAGAGAGCGAGAAGTAGGAGAGATGAGAAAGAGAGAGAAAGTGAGAGAAAGGAAAGAGCGGGATGATGAGCAGCCGTAGATTGTGATTTCACTCTCTCCGACAGCCCTTTTACATGGACCAAAACAAAAGAAACCGTCGTACCCTCCCGCCTTTCCGTTGGCGACGACTATAGAGGTTGTGCTTGCCATCATGGTTAGTGTGTTCCTATTCTGACTGGTTTCAGAATAGATAAGTTTGGGTAGTAGTGAGTGAGAACACAGATACAAATACAATATTTATATCATGCAAGAAACACAAGGACAATGTTTCTCTCTGTCGAGTTCTGGCGAGTTCTAGTAGAGTTCTGAGATTGGCTTGGTGGTCCGGCTTTTATGTGGAGAATAGTCGAGGTGTCCCATCCTGATTGGTCGAGCCGGAACGTAATCTGTATTCAGCTACATGAGAACACATTAATTCTGGCCATGCAGTCAACCATGCTGTTCTAGGAATACAAATGAGCGAATCGTATAGTCAGAAACATACAATACTTACAACTATCTCATTATATCACGTCTACCAACGTAGGATTCATAAAGTTCACAGTTCAGTGCTCATTTGTTGCAGGTTCTTTACAACCTTGTCGCAGGACGCCAAGACGCTCTTGCCCATTCTAAACGGTTTGTGCCTACTCCGCAACTTGTCGCTCCTCAACACGCTTTGCGAAAGAACATAACAACGCGAAGGCCATCCGTGATAGCATGGTAGACTATTATTGTATCAAAGACAATGTTGTCTGATTGTTGTTTGTGCAATGTTTTTTACTACTCAAAACGTTGAGTATGAATCATTTATTCCTCTCTGTGATCACTGGAAACATGAACAAATGTCAACTTTGGTAGCATGCTAGCTGATCAACAAATCAACAGGGAACTAAAACAACTAATGAGAAAAGAAGGATAACAAACTTAACATTCAAGCATACTAATCAACGGGTGCGTCATCTTCTTCTGATGTGTATTGAACAATCAACTTGTTCACTAGATGAGTGACTTTTTTTCTTAGCCGAGGTCATTCCTCTCATAGACTCAGCGAGGTGTGAACCTGACTTCAGACGCAATGAAGCTATCTTTACTGACTCTAATCGTCAAAGTTATTCGAGCAAAAAGTAGTGGTTGCATTGATTTGTGAATGGCAATTACGCCCTAACCAACTGCACTGTGTACAACTTTTTTTGTTAATGACAATCGTGCCCTAACCAAACTTTGTACATTTTTCCGTGAATGTAAAGCGTGCCCAACCAAGTTTTGTACAATATTTAACCTTGTATAACTTCATTTTGTAAATGGCGATCGTGCCCTTACCAAACTACAATTTGTTATATTTCTGTATATGGCAATCGTGCCCTAATTAACCACGTTTTGTACAACGTTGATGAATAAGGGTAAACTAATTAAACTACTACTTAAACTTTCCCAACTATTCGGTATTGACTTTACTCTATACAAATTGGCCAACCTGCCTGAACACTCCGAAGCTTTTTTGTGGTTGGCCAACGAGCCTCAACCTTTTTCATTCAATATATCTGTGATTGGCCCACAAAACAAGAGTTGTTTGGGTAATTCGTTGATATAGCGCACACGTTTATCACTGACTTCACGTTGAACAACTCTTCACCTAACTGGTGTACGTGTCATATTTTTACACTGTGTGAAATTAACTATTCTGTGATTGGCCAACAGGCCCCTAACTGCGCGCGCATTCATTCCAAAGTCATCTCTACGACTTTCTTCTCTCTTCCAGAGGAAACTTCTCTCAAGTCTGTCCCAGTTAATCAGACTACTCAAACGGCCCACATTCCACTCAATCTCTGAACATAATTCAGACGAGAATCTACACTGCTTGAAAGCAGAACCATTCCTTTCCTTGCAGACATATCTGCCTCATTTTCATCTTTGTGGCCGTGCCTAGGGCTTTCAGCAAAATAAAAAAAAACGCAACTTTCAAATGCGTTTGAACGGACCAAATGACTTTTAGTCTGGCGCAATTCGCGAAGACTACTGTAAAAAAATTCAAAAAGACTAGTCATTTGGCGACGCTTCACAAACTACAATTTGGGTACTTTGCTATTTAGCAAACAAATGCTCGTTCTCCTGACACTAATATTGGCTTTGTTGCAGTTTTTCGCAAATAGTGTAGTCTGGTATAGCTTTTGGTAATGCTCTACAGAGCTACCTAGACAAGCTACATGTGAAAAAAGAACCGGGAAAGCAGAAAGATAAGCGGAACTAGTACAATTACGAGGCCTAACCAGAGGGAATTACAGTGGATTTCACTCCGCTGCTACCAGTATAGGTTCGAAATGTGCCATACATTTCGGAAGACAACTGTTTCAGATAAACAACAGAACAAGTAGAAATAAAGTATTTACTGGCAAAAACTATTAGAACGACGGGAAATGAGCGAAACGGAGATAAACGAGTGGGTACGATAGAGACGATGACCGGGCCCGGTCGGTGAGATCTCGATAGCTGGTTTCCTGGGCTTATAGGTTGCAACGTTATCTGGAAAGAGATCATTCACGTCATGCAATCATAAGATGTGTTGTAATGTCATAATGGTAACCAATGGTGACTAACGGGAAAGATATGGGAAAGTTAGGGTCATTTCTGTGTACAAATTATGATTATCGATTGACGTCGGCGTATTACGCGAAATTTTGGCTTAGCGTGCTTCAAAAATGTCGTCCATACTTTTTTCGGCGTTATACGCGGAAATGAAGTACGCCGCGTACTTGATTTGAGACGCGTTTTACGTTTGAAGCCTATCCTATAACGGTTTAGAAACACGCTGACGTTTTTCATGAGTTAACTCAACATATACATGTTTTTATATTGTTTCCGTGAATTTTTCTTTTCGATACTCACAATAATGTACTGCTGATTCAATGTTTGCTAACTTTTCAACTAGTTTAGGTCAGTTTTTTACAGTGTTTGTCTCCTCGTTTCACATACTATCTCGTAAGAAGATGCATGAAGATGAGATTAAAGAGGGGAAAAGTTACCGAGGCCAGTGATATAGTGCACACCATTCCTACTGAGACTCCTACAGTAACCTTACAAATTTTCCGAAGGCTGTTGTGAAGCTGAAAATGAATTTTATGGAAAATGCTCTCGTATATTCACTCTACCTGCGAAGGAGAATGAGGTACGAAAAACCTCAAATTATACGATGAAAAGTAAGTGAGCAAAACGGTTTGGAAGTTTCAAAATCTCGCTGTAGGAGTCTCAGTAGGAATGAAAAAGACTATACACACGTCTGCGTCCTTTCTGTTATCATGCGGAATTAACCTTTCATTATAATTGTATTCATTATACACATTTAGAAGGTTAGGCGGACATAAACTAAAATAACACAACATGTTTTTTATTCATAACTCATTGTTCGCAACGATATCATGGTCAATATGTACAGGAGACACCCTTCGGCACGAAGGGTTCTCCTTCACGCGGGCGCTCCAGATTCCAACCCTGAACAGTTGAATCAATAATAACTCTATTGATTTTATTGTTTATTCTCTTCGTCACTAAGACGCGTACAGTTGGAAAACAAAACTTCCCATTTTTTTGAATTGTTTAAACTACGCGAGGGTTGTCAATAGGGATAAAAAAAGTGCATCAATTCTTACTCTCTATTACCGAAAGTTTTCAGGAAAATCTGCTACTAAGTAGTATTTAGCTATTTTGTAGCTGAGTATTCTGTCAGTCAGAAAGCACTCATCGGAGTGTTGGAATTCGTACTGTAAAACAGGTGAGAACTGCTACTGAATACCATAAAGTGAACCGAAAAAGAAGAAAAAAGAGGGGGGGGGGGGGCGAAAGGTTAACATAATACAGTAACTAAGTTTAAGACTAAAGCCCAGAACGGCCAAATATGATTAAACTCCGTCTACCTCCTCAGTGCACTTCAGTACTTCTGTTCTTCCTGACGATGCCGAATATCTTGGTCCATTGTACAACTGTAATACGGAGTTTGGTTTACGGTAAAAAGTCTCCTCTCAAACCAACTATTCAAACCAACAACAACTTATTTGGCTAGGAAAACTGCCTGATCATAGTTTCACAGTTCAAATAACTTCGAAATATTTCACTTTAGTTGGTTTGGTACAACCTTTGTTGGTTCATTCATCTAATTCGGACAGAGCCGGTTTGCACTAGGGTTTGGCAGAGTCTATTCGAAACAAATTTCCCCATCACAGATTGAGTGGTGTTTTTCGGTGGCGATAGTTCTTTACCAAAAAAATTCCTAACAATGATTATTCCAGAGACACAAAGTAATGCGTACACACTGATCGGTACACCAATTGGAAAAGTGCTGCGGTTGAGCTCTGTAACTACAACGCGAGACGGCTGCTACGATGTGCGATCTATTTCAATTCCAGTCCTGTTGGAAAAAAAACTGAGTCACTCAATTCACCGGATTGATGTATTTTAAAGGGGGACAGAAAGGAAAGTTAATAAGAAAGAGCGGCTCGAGGGAAACTCATGAATACTGTTCTTTATTCAAACTAACCAACCTATTTTGCATACTGTTCCCATGTTTTAGTCTGTTTTGACGCGTGCAACGCTATGTTCGTTTAGGTACCCCGAGGTATCTTAACTAGCTTTTCATTCTGCCCTCCTTTAAAAATGCCATGTTACTCACCATGAGTAACGGTGTACGCGTGCCGTCGTCCATCCGCATGGCGCAGTACACTTCCAGAGTTCGGCACCCACTTTCCGAAGTTCTCAGACTGAACTCGTTTCATCATTTTATGTGATACTATGTGCGCGTAACAGGGTAACCATACCCTTATATTTTTCAACATTTCTCTCCATTTACCCTTTCGGAGTGCCACATACTGTGTGGAAGTAACGTGTTGAATCGCGAATGCATCTATTCTATTGTATTCTATGTTCTGGCGTTACTACACACATCTAAGTTCACTTTTCATGAATCTCGAACAAAGTTTGGACATGCAGTATAGTCTATTTAGTTCCGATCGGATGTATATTGCTTTGTGTTACCAACCGAGTGCCTTCATAGGTCTAGGAAGATACAGTAACTGGTTTCTCTGGATAGGTCATATTTTGTATGCTATGTTAGTTCTGCTGGTACTTGTTAATGTTACAGGAAATAATCTCAAAATCTCATGCAAGGATTTGTTCACGTCGCAGTCGCAGCAAGATCTTCAATCAAATCCTCAGCGGTTAGTTTAGTAGTTGTAGTTCTGTATTTTATTTCTTTATTTTGAGTGAAATATTCTGAAAAATTTGTGCATTAACGGTTATTTAAGTGTAAATAAGTGTCTTTGATCTTTGAGGTACATTTTTGAGCCTTTCGACCAATAAGCTAAAACACTCTATAAAATGGACCACCTTTGCATCAAGGCAGACCAGTTTTTCGATATTGAACGGGCACCTTTAATTTTTCTGCCAATGTTCGGAGCTCGGAGAACCTTTCCGTTTTGATGCAAAATCACGTGTTGCGCATTTGAATCCCTTTCTGTGTAAATCGGTTATAGTTGGTTTTATTTAATTATTTCTGTTATTGTAGTTTGGTTAAACATTAGATGAATAGAATTTTGAGTGCCTCCGACCCCACTACATATAGTATACCGCTATAAATGGGTTTAGGCAAAATTTAAGGCCAGATATGACATTTGTCTCGGTTAGTCATGCAACTTGGTTAGTGCGCGTTTAGGTTAGTCAGTAACCCGGTTAGTTGTAGTAATTACCTTTAGTTTCTTGCTTTTAGCGAAAGTTGATAGGCATTATGAACTTGTATTCACTCAATTCCGCTGTGTTGTGGTGTGATTATTAGTTTTATTTTAAATCATTTGCCAACTTACCGCTCATTCCAGGAGGTCGCTGGACGTGACTTTCTTGGGAGTTCAAGCTGCAGTTCTACTTGAGGTTGGTTTTTATGATCCTCACTTGCGTAAACTTGTCTGCGTCTATGAATCGGTTTTAGCCAACAAGGTCTATTGTGCAGCTGAACTCAAGATATAATGCTTTAACCAGTTCAGCAGTAGACCTATGACCTTGTAAATCGCTTCAAATATCAATTGCGCTATTTGAGTCACAAAATACCATTTTGTAAGTTACCCGTTGATTCACTACCTACACGGCTATGCTGACTTACTGAATACGGCTAACTTTTTGACAGTTATTTATGTGTGTTAATCACCAAACATATACATTGTGTTATGTACTCTATCTTTATCGTCTTCCCATATTTCAGTGTCCACTTCTACCAGTCTGCTCCGAAAAGGTTTCCATCTGGAGTCTGTGGTCTCCGTCGTGAGTTTCGTCCTAAGAGCTAGGAGGCTGTCTGGTCGTCGGAATGTGGGCCACCTGCGCCGTCACCGGTCGGTTACTATTCTA
The DNA here is from genome assembly GCA_964036275.1 of Litoditis marina. Taxonomy (NCBI): domain Eukaryota; kingdom Metazoa; phylum Nematoda; class Chromadorea; order Rhabditida; family Rhabditidae; genus Litoditis; species Litoditis marina. Next base: position 15,585,635 of record OZ038437.1, on the reverse strand, counting down.
CTGCCATTACAGAAAAATTGTCCCCCTTCCCCGCGTCACGGTCGGACAGTTCGTACCTCTGCGCGAACAACTTCCCCGTCCCGCTCTAGTTCTTTCTCTTGAAAGCTGGCTGCTTACTGAATCCACTATATCTTGTTGTTTTCCGGCTGCAAATAATGAATTCCCCAAGTATATGGAGCTAATGATCTCCTTAACTGTCGCGCTAGTCGCGTAATCCTAGCCGGACAGCTCAGCAATCAACCCCCCCCCCCCCCCCCCCCTTCCCCCAAAGAAAACTAAAGGGTGGGTTAAATAAGAAAGATAGAGATAGAAAGATATGATAACACTGGTTCTTCTGCCACTACCCAGTTGTGTCTCAAACAGGTTGCTAAGAGGCCCATCGTTAACAGCCTGACTCATATTTGTTTTCAGTATTTGGCCTTTAAATAGGTCGTATAAATTATATGTTATCTACTCAATTGTGACCTAACCGTTCTTGTGTTTTATTATACTTACTTAGGTGCTATTGATGGTTTTTACCGGGCTGCCTCCTTTCTGACAACAATGCGTTACGCTGTAGAGTATAGCGTATTAGTTTCGTTGTATCCCTCAGAAGTCAGAAACGTGTGTTCCGTTGTCGAAAATATGTAGTCTTCATTGTAGATTTCGCAAGTACGTAGTTGTTATTTCTCCTCATCTGACCATATTCTTTCCAGACCCTCTGCGGTGGTGTCCTCTGACTACCACCTCCGTCTCCCAAGTGAACCGTCCGCTCGTCTCTGCCGCCTTCGCCGAACGATGCCTTCTCATCAGTGATCTTATGAAGTGATGCGAGAGCCGGTTGCTCTACGGTTTGATTCTTAATCAATCGTATTGTTTTTTTCATGTTATACTTGTAGACAACTGAATGGTTGCTCTGTGGTATTTTCTCCTGTACTACCCTCTTTTTTTCTACGGGTTCCTTTCACATTACGGGTTGTTCAGTGTTCACTACAGTTTCGCATCTTTCGACTTTCGAATAACTTTCAACACATGATTACTAGTGAACTGTTCGGGTCCCGGGCCTTCACGCTTCACGTCTATTTTGTTTCTTGTGGCTTGAAAAGTGCTGCACTCATCCATCTCTGTTGGTGCATTTCCATGGATGATTGATAATTTCACGTGTTACACGTGAAGAAGTTGATGGGGCGGGAGGGGCGAGTGCAGCACACAAGTAGGCGCATCCGTCTTAGCTGTCTCAGGGTCATTATTCCCTGTTCACGTTTGTTCTTGACGATTTAGTTGATAGTTGATCTTTCCAACGAGTTTTCCATTTGGCCCACGACCAAATATTGATTATCTTATCTGGATATCACATCTCACTTCCTTACCACAGCTTGTACATCATGTTAAGTTATCATCTAATTATTATTTGTTCGAATTATTGTTATTGTCTGATTGTTATGTTCTGTTTTGTTAATGTAAATAAATTATTGTTTGGCTTTATCAGCGAAATCAAAAGTAAAATTCAGTATTGGTAATGGTTTTCAATTTGACCATGGCAAACCCAAAATTTGACCATGGCAAACCCAAATGATTTGACTATGGCAAACCCAAATTTTGACCATGGCAGCGTGTACGCATGCCATGGTCAAAATTTGGGTTTGCCATGGTCAAAATTTGGGTTTGCCATGGTCAAATGTTTTTCGAAGGAACTGGACTCCGTTTACTGTATGAAAATGGGGGCGGAGCTTATGACTTGGCAACCATTTAAACATTCTAGACCATGATTCTCTGTTTTCAAAATAACAGCAGCTAGGGGGATCGAACCAACAAATATGGAGAACCACCTCGAAACCAGCGCCTTAGACCACTCGGCCATATGGACTCGTTAGAGGAGCGCGGGGGAACGGCCCATACACGGCGATCACGAAAATTTCAGTGTGTACAAAAAATTTCCGAATTTCTTAATGAAAACTCAAGTGAACTTGTCATTAAAGAATATAATTTCTCATACAATCTCTTTAGAAGGGGAAAAGATATCATAACTAAGGAATAAATGTATGCGTTGGTTAAACTTTTATTTGGCTGTTGGAAAGAATATTGATTGTGGCCTGATCTGGCAAAATGCCCAGCCGGCGCCCTGCACACGCAACGCGAGAGGTGCCAGGGATGCAACATTTTGGCTGGATACGAGTCCAGTTGGGAACTAAACAGACTATATTCTTTGCGAATCGACAATCACTGTTGGTCGATCACTCGAGTTTGAGTCATTTTCCAACTTCGAAAAGACCAATTTTGTTTATTTCGGCAACTCTGAGACGCCTTGAAAACAGTCTTCTCCAAAACGTTCAACCGGTTTGTTTGTATCAAAATCTTACGGTAAACAGTACACATTCATTCCTTTTCGCTACCGTTGAAACTGTGACAAATGTTTCTCTTCAGTTCCTCCTACCCTCACCAGAACACCTTGGAATAAACATTGAGATGAAGCCGTGAAGGATGCTTAGACAAAACATACATTGTGATAGCCGGTGTATCTACAATCACGTCATTCACGTCGGGCCCGGTCCCTCTTATTTCGAAATCGGTCTGGACCAAGTCCAACTGTTCACAGTGGCCACACGCTGCCAGTAGGTAGATCACACAGATTTAAAAAATGGGAATTGGAAAAATATGTATTTGAACATCTTCTGTGCCAAACAAAATGTAGAGAAAGTTATCTTCTCTTTGCGGTTCATTTTATTTTTATTGTACATTATAACATGTTTTTGAGAACCCTTTGGGCCTTTTTGCTATTTCCCAAAAATAGCTTTTTCGGAAAATCATGTGTCAAACAAAACACATTGAAAAATAAGTATATTTTGACTGAGTAGCATTATTCCGAATTATATTATCACAAATCCGAATGATGGAGGACAGCTCTATCCTAACACATGCAGAATTTTTCATGTCTTTCACACAATACGTTAGATTACTTATGCATAGACGTATTAACTTTCTTCGAGACTTTGGCTGCAAATTACTATGCTTTACGTGTTATTTTGTTTTCGGAATAAAAAATTGAGCATTTTTCTGGCACACATATGATATGAAATGCGAGTTTTGCGATTGGAGTGGTCTATAACTTGAAGAGCGTACTGTAAAAGAGTATGTAGGGATAATTTGGACTATACCTGTGTTGTTTCCTGTTATGAGAGCGATTTGGAGGAGGAACACGAGCTTTCCAATCATTTTGAATCTGTGAAATACAAAATGTTTGGCATAGTTTTTTGTACATGGCTTACATATATTTAAGAAAAGAATTCAAACAGAGCAATGAAAGACAGCAGACGTTGATGAAAATCAAAACGGAATGCTCTTTTATGCGAATTCGCATTCTATTTGAACATTCCTTTTCGAAAAATGTCATTCATACTGGTTGACTCACTGTGGTAAATTGTTGTTTTTGAAATACCAGAAATGCATCTACACTTGAAAAACAACGAAGTAAGGTTCGAATAGGTTTCGAAAACATTGAAATTTCGAAATTTCACCAAGAAGTTTTACTACTCCAACTCTAGATGATCGAAAGTTTATGAAGCTCACTAAGCTTATAGACCAATTCATGAAAAAGTGGGGGCCCAACGACTGTGAGATTTGTCTTCTGCTGTGCGCCCCTTAGACAACTACTCTCAAATGGAGCAGCTACTGCTACAAAAACCGAAAAATACTCATGTATAACTGTTAATTACAAACATACAAAAGTCGTAAAATATTTTTTCAAACCTGTAAACTAGAATCTGTGAATAACCGAAAAATACTAATGTACTCAAGTATAACTGTTCATTACAAACATACAAAAGTCGTAAAATATTTTCTCAAACCTGTAAACTTGGCACTTTTCAAAAATGACGTCATCTGGTCTCCAGAATCTCAGAATACGTCACTTTTAGATTGAGTTTCTCCGTTGATTGACCCTTTCTAAGATATTATCATCATTTGAAAATATATGTGACGTCAACTTTGCACTTTTCAAAAATGACGTCATCCGGTCTCCAGAATCCTGAAGGACGTCAGGGTGCAGATAAAATTGTTTTCTTAATGAACCACTTGCCGAGTATTACTATCATTTGAGAAAAATATGACGTCAACATTGCAGTTCTAAAAACTTACTTTCTGCCCTCTGCCCTTCAGAATCCCAGAATACGTCATGTTTGAATGAAGTTTCATCGTAAATTGACCATTTCTAAGAAACTTTCAGCATTCGAAAACATATTTCACGTCAATTTTTTGAGAGTTGACGTCATCTGGCCTTCTGATTTCCAGAATAAGTCATATTTACATAAAGTTTTGTCGTTAATATACCATTTTTAAGATATTTTCAGCATTTGAAAATATATGTGACGTCAACTTTGCACTTTTCAAAATCGACGTCATCTGGTCTCCGGAATCCCAGAATACATCACTCTCAGATTGAGTTTCACCGTTAATTGACCCTTTCTAAGATATTACTATCGTTTGAAAATATATGTGACGTCAACTTTGCACTTTTCAAAATCGACGTCATCTGGTCTCCAGAATCCCAGAATAAATCACTCTCAGATTGAGTTTCACCGTTAATTGACCCTTTCTAAGATATTACCATCGTTTAAAAATATATGTGACGTCAACTTGGCACTTTTCAAAAATGACGTCATCTGGTCTCCAGAATCTCAGAATACGTCACTTTTAGATTGAGTTTCTCCGTTGATTGACCCTTTCTAAGATATTATCATCATTTGAAAATATATGTGACGTCAACTTTGCACTTTTCAAAATCGACGTCATCTGGTCTCCAGAATCCCAGAATACATCACTCTCAGATTGAGTTTCACCGTTAATTGACCTTTTCTAAGATATTACCATCGTTTAAAAATATATGTGACGTCAACTTTGCACTTTTCAAAAATGACGTCATCTGGTCTCCAGAATCTCAGAATACGTCACTTTTAGATTGAGTTTCTCCGTTGATTGACCCTTTCTAAGATATTATCATCATTTGAAAATATATGTGACGTCAACTTTGCACTTTTCAAAATCGACGTCATCTGGTCTCCAGAATCCCAGAATACATCACTCTCAGATTGAGTTTCACCGTTAATTGACCCTTTCTAAGATATTACCATCGTTTAAAAATATATGTGACGTCAACTTTGCACTTTTCAAAAATGACGTCATCTGGTCTCCGGAATCCCAGAATACATCACTCTCAGATTGAGTTTCACCGTTAATTGACCCTTTCTAAGATATTACTATCGTTTGAAAATATATGTGACGTCAACTTTGCACTTTTCAAAATCGACGTCATCTGGTCTCCAGAATCCCAGAATAAATCACTCTCAGATTGAGTTTCACCGTTAATTGACCCTTTCTAAGATATTACCATCGTTTAAAAATATATGTGACGTCAACTTGGCACTTTTCAAAAATGACGTCATCTGGTCTCCAGAATCTCAGAATACGTCACTTTTAGATTGAGTTTCTCCGTTGATTGACCCTTTCTAAGATATTATCATCATTTGAAAATATATGTGACGTCAACTTTGCACTTTTCAAAAATGACGTCATCCGGTCTCCAGAATCCTGAAGGACGTCAGGAATAGAATACTTCATACTCAAATAAAAGTCACGATGGTATCATATTTCAATTTTCGAGCAAATCGGTAAATGTTACTCTAAGTTACAATACAGTTTGAGTTGTCGACCGGACAGAGAGAGTGAGAGAGCGTGCTAAATGGAGAGACGCAGACACGTTCCGAAAAATGTCTATAACTTTGAGTAAAACAATTTTTTCTTGAATTTTTTTTGCTCCGCGAGTGTTTGAGTAGGTATCACATGTCTTCCACAATTTTCAACGAATTCGGTTGAGTAAAAACTCTTGAACTGGGTTTACTTTTCTTGCACAACCCACCCACCCACCCACCCACCCACACACCCACACACGACGGAAGTTGGCGCTCTTGATGAAGCGCATGAGGTCATAACTTGGCTCAAACTTTACCGATTTCGCTCAAATTTGAAACACGGTTAGGGAATTAGCTATAGAAAACAAGTACATCAATCGCGCGCAGCGCGAAGCGCTGTGCGAGATTTGTCTTTGGTCCGGCTAATGCGCGCCTTCATTTTTTTAGTTTTCTCATAAAAAGGCTCAAATTTGCAAAACAGAACTTTTACAAACTTGGGAAGTTTCTTCAGCATATTTGCAAATTGTGTTCCAAATTTGAACGAAATCGGTTGAGTTTGAGCCAAGTTATGACGTTTTCGCTTCATCCAGAGCGCCAACTTCCGTTGTGTGTCCTTCCTTCCGTCATTGCGTGCTGGGGTGCTATCTCTGTCGCAACTAAACGGATTCGTATGAAATTTGTAGTAATAATAGAACTCGTATAAAAACGGAATGAGCGCAAATTTTTTTTTGAAAAAAAATATTTTTCACCAAGTTACCACCTTTCGAAATAAATGCCTCTGCGTCTCTCCATTTTGTGCACTCTCTCGCTCTCTCTCTGTCAGGTCGGTTATGCAAACTCTTGTAACTTAGGGTAACACTGACCGATTTCGATGAAAATTTAAATATGATACCATCGTGACTTTAATATAAGTAAAAAGTATTCTATTGGTGACGTCATTCAGGATTCTGGAGACCCGATGACGTCATCTTTGAAAAGTGCAAAGTTGACGTCAAATATTTCTCCGAATGATGACAATAGTTGGCAAGTGGGTTATTAACGATGGATCTTCATCGAAAGGTGTCGTATTCCGGGATTCTGAATGCCAGATGACGTCAAATTTCAAAAGTAAAAAGGTGACGTCAAATTATTCTTCAAATGATAATAATAGTGGGCGACTGGTTTAATAACGATAGAACTTCATCTAAACATGTCGTTATCTGAGATTCTGGAGGCCAGGGGACTTAATACTGGAAAAGTGCAAAGTTGACGTCAAATATTTCTCCAAATGATGACAATAGTTGGCAAGTGGGTTATTATCGATGGAGCTCCATCGAAAGGTGTCGTATTCTGGAATTCTGAAAGCCAGATGACGTCATATTCAAAAGTTCAAAGTTGACGTCAAATATGTTCACAAATGATAATAATAGTTGGCAAGTGGGGTATTAACGGTGGAACTGCATCTGAACATGACGTATTCTGGAATTCTGAAAGCCGGATGACGTCATTTTTGAAAAGTGCAAAGTTGACGTCACATATATTTTCAAATAATGGTAATATCTTAGAAAGGGTCAATTAACGGTGAAAATCAATCTAAGAGTGACGTATTCTGGGATTCTGGAGACCAGATGACGTCATTTTTGAAAAGTGCAAAGTTGACGTCACATATATTTTTAAATGTGAAAATATCTCAAAAATGGTATATTAACGATGAAACTTCATCTAAATATGACATATTCTGGAATTCAGGAGGCCAGATGACGTCAACTTTTAAAAAAAATTGACGTGAAATATGTTTTCGAATGCTGAAAGTTTCTTAAAAATGGTCGATTTACGGTGAAACTTAATTCAAACATGATGTTTTCTCGGATTCTGAAGGGCAGATAAAGTAAGTTTCCAGAACCGCAATGTTGACGTCATTTTTTTCGAATGGTGGTAATACTTGACAAGTGGTTCATTAAGAAAACAATTTTATCTGCACGGTACAGATCAAAACAGCTCTCTACATACCTACGGCATGTTTACAAAAAGAGAAAAATTCATGAAAAAGTGGGAGCCCAACGACTGTGAGATTTGTCTTCTTCTGTGCGCCCCTTAGACAGCTACACTCAAATGAAGCAGCTACTGCTACAAAAACCGAAAAATACTCATGTATAACTGTTAATTACAAACATACAAAAGTCGTAAAATATCTTTTCAAACCTGTAAACCAGAATCTACAAATCACAGCTGCGAACGAAAGAACAACTGTTGAATAATATGCGAAGTGTTATATAATCTAGAGTTGAAGTAATGACCACAAATGCATACCATTGAGTAAAAACCAGGATCTCTATGGTTGACTACGTTGAGTTGACATCTGTGATTCGTAGATTCTAGTTTACAGGTTTGAAAAGATATTTTACGACTTTTGTATGTTTGTAATTAACAGTTATACATGAGTATTTTTCGGTTTTTGTAGCAGTAGCTGCTTCATTTGAGTGTAGCTGTCTAAGGGGCGCACAGAAGAAGACAAATCTCACAGTCGTTGGGCTCCCACTTTTTCATGAATAAAAACTTTGTTTTGCGAATTTCAGCCTTTTTGAGGAGAAACTAAAAAAACGGAAGCGCGCATTAGCCGGACCAAAGACAAATCTCGCACAGCGCTTCGCGCTGCGCGCGATAAGAGTTTTGTTAATGACAGTCAAGAGAAAATATTGTTCGGGTGCATGATATTGATACATCGTTTTGCTTTTTCCCCTCATGAAGTTTTATCTCCTGTTTTTCGAAATTTCCGCAGTCAAAATGCTTTTTATTTTCATTTTCATTTCGAGAACTTCATTTGAACACTGCCAAATGTTTCCTTTCAAGCTCAGACAATTCTTCGCCATCTGGCAAGCCATTTTGTAGCGACCTTGCCGAGAGAGTGCACAGATCAGAGAGACGCAGATTGTCTTGGCCTCTCTCTTAATCTTTCTTTCCCCGAATTTGGACATTGCGAATTTGGACACGCTTTGGACATTGCGCGAACTGTGGGATACAAATGGTTTTATTAGCCAACGGAAAGGCTGGAGGGTACTGTATATCTCCCTTTCCGCTGTGTACGCACACATGGCTTTTTTTGTGTTGATGTTCTCTAATAGCGCAGTGGTTAGCGCCCTGCTACGAAATTTTTGCTCGCAGGTTCGATTCCGGTAAGGGACAGAAATTTATAAATTTGGCACTCACTATCTGTTGATTTAACTAACATCTTCATCACTTCTCGTTCTCTTCTTCGTTCTTCATAATAATTTTCGTTCGTATTCATTCATGTATTTTTCCTGAATCTTTTTCAGTTTTGTACTATTATTCATTGCCCAACCGTTTCGAATGTTTGTTAATTTCAAAAACTGACGAACCAATTCTCGTTTTCCTTCCTCCCAGTTTTCAAAGACTGATATAATTTTCAACTTTCTCGGCTCGGAGTTTTTTATCCTCTCTAACACTCTAAAAATAACTTCAATAAGATAACTATACTATAGTCGTCACCAACGGAATGGCTGGACGGTAGTGTATATCTCACTTTTCGCTGTGTACGCACACATGTTCTTGATTCGAAGACTTGCCAGTTAGGTACTCTAGTAGCGCAGTGGTTAGCGCCTATCTATGAGGCAGGTTCGATTCCGGCCGGAGACGAATATTTATAAATTTGGCACCCCCGAAAGGTCATTTACTAATGAGGCACCTTGTAGATGGGTACATGCCCAAAATGTCAAGGATGTTACATTCAGTATGTCAAGGTAGGAAATTCACCATGGGGAGTCACATATTTGTAGTTTGATAATAGTTGTAGTTTGTCTAATCACGAATTTTAGAAAAAACTAGGGATCAAACTACAAACCAGGGATAGGTAACGATGGATGTTACAGTCAATACTTCAAGGTGGGATATTCCCTAGAAATCTGACTCTTATTTGGTCAAAATCATGAAAATATGGCTATTTACCATGCACTTCTTTCACGTCATAGGACTCATAGGTCGTAATCACGTACATTTCTAGCTCTGCTCCTAAATTGCGCCGGCATATCAGTCTCGCGAATAAAAAGTACGTACTAGCATATGGGGTTCACTCTTTCCACAGCAGGCCTACACACTATATGTTGCCCTATTCCGCTGTGTTTGTAGTTTAATGCCGTTGCTTTTTGGTGCATACTCTTCAATAGTGGTGTGCAATGAGATCAAGCTATAGCTTATATTTTGTCAATCTCTATAAACTATAGCTCTACATGGTAGGACATAATTGTATGAAGTGACTAAGGCATCCTTGTAGTTTGGTAATTCGCAGATTCCGACCGAAAGACAACGGGATAGTGAAGTATGCATCTATACGTGGTGTGGTGCCCCACACCTTTTGTCACTGAGTATATAAGTAGTATATAAGTTTATAAGTAATTAATTAGGTAATTATAATAAGTAATTATAAGTAAGTAAAGTTTATACGTAGTATATAAGTTATATAAGTACTGAGTGTATAAGTTTGAGTATATAAGTAGTGATATGGGCCCAAATGAGCGAGTATATACTGTAAACTATAATACTTTTTTTACAAAAATGATACAAATGATAGAATATCTATATTCAGAACCTGTCTCTTCTCACTGCTACCACCTCTATTGACAATCTGGATGTGGTCTCTTTGAACGCGACTTCCAGCTGGTTCGCCCGCGACCGAACTTTCTCAGAGCACACAAGAAATGCACAATGGTATCAAACGTGGAATTTCCCGAAATATTGTCTTTTTTTACCTGGTCAGAATTGTATATAACTTACTTTTTCTCGAAGTGATCGCTTGTTTTGTTCATATATTCTGATACATTTTCCGAAATTCTCCGTATTTTCACTTTGTTAGCTCTCAATTACGTTTATTTTCCCTTAATATTTTCTGAAGCTTTTTTGGTGGAATGCATTGAGACAATTTTTGTTCTACATAGACTTTTTTCAGTTATTCAAGTTGTTCAAGATTTACATGTTTACTCTGCTTTTCCTTATGCAAACGAGAAGTCAATTCGAGTTTTCGTTGAACGCAAACTCACTAAAAAAAATTAGTTGAGAAACTTGAGATTCGTCTATTGAACGCTCCTCTACACTGGTTGCAAACCAGAGTATTCATTACATGTAGCAACGAAAATAAAGTTTTTTTTCAACAAATAAACTTGACAACAAGATAAATGACGAAAAAAGAAAATCTATGTACAACGTAAGCTCTAATTCGGATCAGTAATACACCATTCAATTGTAACAATTGAAAGGAGAGCGGAAACAATAGATTATGACATGTCAATACTAAAGAAGTCCAACAAAAAGTAGAAACTTAACAACAAATGAATGGTAAACTAGTACGGTAAATAGGTTGGTTTTTTTTAATGAAATAGAAGAAGCGGTATTGGAGCATCTACCAAATTGAATTGGCATGCAAAACAGAACAACTTCAGATGAATAATATGGTCGAAATGTAGATAATTCAGGTGAGACGAAATGGAAAAAAAGGTAACACAACTGATTTAACCTTGGAATGAGCTACTTGATCGTGAAATAACGATAGAACAACAGCAAACTAAACAGTAAAATACCGACAAAATAACACGAAACTGCCGATCTCCCGCCTACTTTCTGTTGCGTTTCTTCTTATTCTTTGGTCTCTTTCTGAGTCTGCCACTGCCGCCGAACCAACTGTTTTCCTTGCACAATTGGATCATTTGACCGAAGAACGACTGCGTCTCGCGCACTTTTCGAACCTCGAAATTCTGAAGAAAATGGCATATTTTGCGTTTTGTTATTGTATTCGCTTTAAAAAAAACCCTTAAACGATGAAACACATCAAAATCATTCCCTAAAAGTACGACAGAAAGTAACTGATCACGAAGATCGCCATTATAAACTAACAACATATTCTAAATCACTTGATGACAAAAACATATTTTCTGTCAAGGTCACTTTTATGAAAATACACGTATTCCAATAGAAAAACTTCTATTATAAATATGGGTTGAAAAGGTTGACTTAAAGCAAACGTGAACCGGCAATATTTCTACAAAATTTGAAACTAACCCTGATCTCTGTCAGAACCGATCCGCAATGTCTGAGATTCTGGAGTTCTTCGACCATTTTATTCATTTCCTCCACACTTCTCACCGAATGATTGTTTGCGTCGCCCATACGAGCATTCAGTACAACCACCTGAAAACAAATAGTTTACATTACTATGTAATGTTGTTGTTACTATTCAACATGTAGTTCCTTGCTATACCAAGTTCTTCTTCACTTTACCTCGGAAACAACCCAAATATATTGTATGGGGTGTCAAAGTTTCACGAAACTGCGGAAATGTGCAAATCTAACTTAGAATGACCCGAAATACAGTCCATAATACACTTCTACATTAGAAACCAATATAGCCAGATTGAGATAGTTATTTATTAAACACGCTTACTATCCTTAAAACGTGTAGTAAATACAGAAACGACAAAACATAATCTATTATACTATTACCCCCCACCAACCTGCTGTTCATACTCCTCCTTGTATCTTTTCATCTCACGAAGCAGCGTATCCGAACCACCCGCAGCCACATTGTCGTGCTGGAAAACAGCAAGGTAGGGTAGATCAAACTACAAGAGACAAATGAACTCTATACCTTAATAGAATTTACGTTTTTGTATTCTTGTTATGAATATAGCTACATGCTATGAAATGCTGGAAGTGGGTGAGCCAATTTCAAGCATTTAACTACAAATTAGATCGTCAGACTTTCGATTTGACGTCTGTATTTACTACTAGTTTTCTACGGGGTCACCCCTACTGCACTACGGAGGTACTCCTACTGTACTACTACTACAGATTTACTACTAGTTTATCTCTAGTACTAAATTCCCTTGTTCCCTATGTTCCGACCAATTTAAAACATCAAACTACAACAAATTACCAGCCAACGCACCTCCTGTCTGATCAGATGATCAATATACTGTCGATAGGAGTCGTTGTAGGGCAGAATCGAGTTCTGCGCAAGAAAAGCCGCAAATTCCACACAGTAGGACGAGATCTTATCCGATTCGCGCTTCAATTCGGCCGCCTAGATTTAAAAAAATATTTATAATAAGCAGATTAGCACATGATCAGTACTTATAGGGAAAGATAGTACTTCCATGTTACTAAACTATTACAATCGACCATCGGCCTATTCACAATAATCACTGTTGCGCCACCTGCCAGCAAGCAAGTATGCAAACGCAGAGCGTGTTCAACATCACAATTATATAACTTGAAACCACTTAGACAACCATTACTCCTACTACTGATTGAATATCGAAAACCTTTAATCTCTACTACTAAATTTCCAAATTACCTTTTTTGTTGTTCACTTTGCTTGAAATCATGACATAAAAAACTCATTCGGAATAAAAACCCACCTTCTCGCGTTCCTTCGTGATGAACAGCTCTATTGTCTTCACCATACAGTCCTTATTCTTCAGACTCTCCGCCACACTTGGATCGATAACCTAGAATACGAGTAGCAATTAATATTAATAGCCAATTTGTGTGCATTAGAATACATTACAAAGTGATATGTTGCGAATGTCCACGAGGGATGAGTTGCTAGCAACGTGCCGGTAGGTCACCCATAAGGTTGTTAAAGACTAACTCGAAACTCGACTCGACTCGAAAAAACTAGAAAATTTTCGAGTCGAGTCGAACTCGAAATTTTTCTAAACTGGAAAACTCGAAATTTTGAACCTGATTAACAACCCTAGTCACCCCATCAAGTGGTAGAATAGAAACTTTCCCCCAGGCGAGATATCCTCTCTACTGTCAAATGGGGGGTATAACTCCAACAATCACAACCAACCGACCTTCTCCGGAGTCTCCGTCAGTTTGTATCTGATGTGCAGATGAGTTCTCCAGGAGCAACGACACTCGAGACAAACGTCGTCCATAATCGCCTCACAGTCCTGCAGTTTCGGGTTCGGACAGATTTCTGTCTGGAAAAAGAGTATTTAGAAAACATTGAAGTCAATTTTCTGCAAACATACACCAGTAAGGTACGACTATTCGACAAACGAGGCCGTTTCCGAACTTGAATACCCGATTTTGGATATTTTTTTTAAATACCCGTTTTTGGATAACTTTACTGGGGTTTGTCTGCAGTGAGCGAGAGAAAACTACAAAAGCGAGAGACCTTGAACATCAATAAGGCTTCAGACTTCAGACAGACCCTTACTGGCGCACGGCTATAACAGTAAACACCAACAAACTGTATCCCTCTCTTTCATGTAAAACCTGGTGAAATACCAAAATGGGCTTCGGAATCCATTATACCGTGTTTCTGACGGTATAAATACAACTTGCACTACTGCTATACCCCCTGACATAGCACTTATCGTGACAGACTGTCTTGTAGACACTCAGAAAAATTAGCGACAAGCTAGCTACAAAAACGAGAGAGCATGAAGGTCAATGAGGCTGCAGACCGTCTGCGTCTCTCTGACCTGCATACTCTCTCGTGAGATGTGTGAACTGTACCAACCTGTACCCCCTTGACATAGCACTTGTCGTGACAGACCGTCTTGTAGACAGTCTGTAATGGTGCATTTGGATTGGTGCCAAATCGCCGATGTTCCACACAGCCGTCCGCGGTACAAACCGTCTGCGGATAGTCCAACTCCTCTGCACGCAGAACTAGCTAAAAAGAGGAATGTAACAGTTGGAAACAGATATTGATTTATTGATTAATTTGCTTATTTACACGCGAGCCTGTAAATATACTTAATTCTTATTAGTGGTACAGTTTTAAACCACTTCCTCCGCACAGTCTGCACGCAGAGCTAGCTGCAAACAACACCATTACCGTCATGAACCAGTAAAGTTGGCCGAATGGTCAACAAATTGAAACAATTTACTCCTATTTCGGCGGAATCGTGAAAAGTTGACTATTTTTGATGCGAAATTATGAATTTTCACGACATGGAATCAAAAAGCGGTGCAGTTGTGGTGACACTAGAGAGAGGGAGTGCCGAGTTTGAGCTGTCATCAAGTGATACTCACTATCACTAAAGCACCACTACCGGTGAACTGACCTGTTCGACATATAGCTTGCTGCGCAGGTCATCTCCACTCTTCGCATGATCGCTGATCTGAAACAAGTTGTAATTAATACATGTTCATTTTCCATTTACCCGAACAATTACATAATGTTCTATTCAAAATAGAGAACTCGGTGTAGTTTATATGGTTATGGTAATCCACACATGTCCCAATATTCGTTATCTTACGCATACCTGTCAAACGACTTTGTTGGATGGATCCGTTTTTCTTCAAAATATATATTTCGAACTACCGTAGTTTACTTTCAACTGGTGAAAACTGATCCTACCACGCAGTTCTGTAGCTTGGTGATCGACACCACCCCTGATTTTCAATGAATTACTGTGGACAACCAAGTCACCCCGCGTATGATACCTGTACTACTGAGGAAAATATTCATTGTGAGCCCCCACCAGTAATATGTTACTAATTTAGCCGAGGGAGCTCGTTTTTTGATTCAACTACGTCAAATTGGATAAACTTGGGTAGAAGAAATGATCAAATTTACCCAGTTTTGCACAAAATGAGCTTGTTCATGTGCACTAAACGGACCTCTCTAACTTTGTCCTCAATCAGTTGTCTGTTGACCATTTGATTTCGTGCAATTTCGGCCAAAGGGCGAGCCAGAGTCAGAATGACGGATCTCGTATTATTGAGGCAGAGGGTGTCATTGACAGAATGAGAGGGAAGCTCGGCGATACGCGAAAACAGTCTGGAACGAATGAGTTGGAAGTAGCCTAATTATATTTTATCACAAACTTCGACTTTTCAATTTGAGCTTTTCGTTCTTTGAGCTACTAGCAGAAAGTAAGCTCCAACGATGTAGTCATCTGAAACCTTTCTGCGGGAGGATGTTTTTGTTATTCTATTCGACATTTTTTCTATTTTAAAGTAGGACGATTACGTGGACCAATTCCGACCCTTCGGTCCCTTAACCTTCAATTGAAAAAGTATTGCAGTTTAAAGGACCCAAACGTCGAAATTGGTCCACATAATCGTCCTTCTTTGAAAAGTATATTTGAGACTTTGGTCAACAAAAACTAATTTTGCATAAAAACCTCAAGCGTTATACGAATTTCGCTTTACCCACTACAACAAAGTTACTCGTCGAATTCTCCCAGAAAACGTTCACCATTGCTTGTGATTTTTTCCATACATCAGCTGACATTTCTGTGTCAGCCACCCGATTTGCAAAACACAAAATGGAATATGGGCCATATTCCATTTGGTTTTCGGTCCTCGTAACAAAATAACAAACGTTACATGTATCAAACCGTCAAGTATTCTTAAAGAAAAGTCAGGTGAGTATGCAAGCTTATTTAGGCGGAAAAGATATCAATTTGTACCAAACTGGCGAAAAAACCAAGAGGAGCGTGTTCTATAATATATATCATGTTAAAAAAAACAATGTCGCTTTTTCAGAATTTTTTTAGAAAATAAGCCCGTTTTTTGCATGTTTTCAGACTATTCAGCCAAGTTTCCCGAATTACGGAAATATTTCAATTACCTGACACTTTCCTCCACCGATTTGCTCCAACTGGCCGAGAAATTCTCCTTTTCACAATCGGAAAACCGGAATCCGTCCTTGCAGGCACACAGAAAACGGAATGACTCGTTGTCGAAAGAGAAGAGTGTGGAGCTGAAAAGCAACAAATCAATCAATAATCAGAAAACTCATAGATAGAACTGCAATAATATGATAGCAATGTCTAAGGTTACGTTCATACTTTTTACGCGGGCGTTACGCTAAATGAATTAATACGCATGTTTTCTTCATTAACGATACGTTGGCGTTTGAAAGCCAACGCTCATAAACCAGTAAGGTTCGACTAAGCGACAAAAAGTAGTCCGTTTTCAGAAGTAAACACGGGAAAATTTGGGATTTTTAATCAAAATCATACCGATTTTCTTCCTTTCGGCTAAAAAGTAGTCCGTTTTTCGAATTTTTCTGACTATTCGGACAGCTTTACTGGTGTATGTCAACGCTACATGTATGAATACCGCTTAAATGATAAACCAGAAAACTTGCACAACTTCGTATCGAAATTATAGTTTGCCAGAGGCTAAATGATTGCAAGAAACTAGTAGCACGTTCAGAATCGTTAACATTGGCGTCATAGCAGTGAGTTTAGACAAATGGATGACACAAATCTGCGTCTCTCTCTGATCTACACACTCTCTCGTCGCGGCCAATAGGCTGGCCAGTGGTTAGACACTTCGAGAGTTACGCAGCGGTATACCAATAGTTTATATCATGTGAGTATATCCCTTCTAACATAATACTGTTGAGCACAACTCACATATCAAGTGGAATACTGATACCCCTCGCGTCTTCCAACTTGGTCAGATGTTCCCTCAAAGTTGGCAGGGTATCTCCCGGTTTGTACAGAGTTCCACGGGTATTTGTGAAACAGAATAGAATATTCTTGCTCGCCGATTTATGCAGATGGACCAACAACTCGTCGATGCAGAATCGAAAAGCCAAGGTCAAACGAGCAGTGTTGGGCTTGACCAGAATACAAATGGCGTGCAGCTGGCTGAAAATAATCACAGTGAGACAGTGAACGTACACCAGAAAGGTCAAAGCGTCCTAAGAATGCCATTTTTAGAAGAAACTACCCTGTTACCTCCCCCTTTTCAATGAAAATTATCAAAAAAGCCGCAATATACGTCAGAAGAAATCAAGACTGTCTTGAAGCAGCATGGTTTCCATGGCATTCTGAATGCTTAGTCCTTGCTGCCAAATCTCATCAGCAAGGTACTAGGTAGCCGCCGTCTGCTGAGTTTTAGGCCGCTTTCATACTTTTTACGTCGACGTTCAACGCCAGCGTTAATGTGAAGAAAACACACGCATCGATTTTATTGGCGTTAACGCCGGCGTGAATCAATACGTATGTTTTCTTCACTATTAACGCCGGCGTTGAACGCCGACGTAAAAAGTATGAATGCGGCCTTAGGCCAAAACAGGCTTCCATGTCAAGTTGAGCCATTTCGCGATTGGTAAATGGTCACCCACACCCACCTATAATCCGAGATGAACGAGAGAATATTCTCAAAGTTCTTCTTATCCTGATCGATTCCCCTCGTGTCTCCGATGCCCGGTGTGTCGATGATACGAATCGATTTTCTTTCCTCACTTCCGGTCGACCACGAAAACACGTACGAACGAGGTTCCTGTAGAGAAAATGGTGAATCAGATATACTCAGTTACAATCATACGTAAACATATACTGTCTTGAATGAATCGTATTCTAAACACTACATGTACAAACCTGTGGGGAAAATGGAGGGTCAGATATACTGCGTTTCACTCTCACCTAGACGCTTACAGTATCCAGTCGAACTTTTGAGAACTGACTGTTTCTTGTATGACACTGAATGGTGTTCGAAACACCAGAAAGAAGTTGGTTTTCCAACAGAAGAACCTAGTGCTCAGCTAAAAGTATAACCTGTGAACTGTGAAGTATCTGTCACAATATGAATATTGTATTCTTTTTATATGCCACATGAGATGTCTCATTATAAACTAACCGTTCAGCCCCCCCCCCCCCCCTGAATAAACACAGAAGGAACTGAGAACTACCGTATACCTGAGTGGACGAGTGACCCTTTCCATGATGTTCATTCGACTCATGTCTCTTCTCAATTCCAATGGTCGGCTCACTAACGATATCACGACTGTTGAACTGGAACAACGGAATAATAGACAAATTACTTTAACAAATTACTTTATTCAGTATCAATACTTCAATACAAAGTTTGCGGTGAGATAGAGGGAGTTCATGTGTATAATGACTGAATGGTGTTCCAAACACCGAAAATCGCTTTTTCTATGCAGAACTAGTTTTTCGCTGAACTTGCAACTTGTGGTGAAAATGAAAGAGAACGTTATGTAGTATAAACCTTTTTGCAGATATGATGTACCCAACGTTAAACTGAAATTTCCGGTTCGACCAACCCCACCATCTGTCAGGAAGACATAAAATGGTGCGGCATGCAGTTACAGTAGTCAATTCAAATTGTCAACAATATTGATTGAAATATTGAGATAGATCAAAACGCACGTCATCATCTGTGAGAGTGAATGAAGACTTGATGAGAATTTCGGGTCCTGTTTGCATTGCGTCTTCCAATGACTCGTACTTCAAGTAGTTCACAAGTCCGTTAATGAAAGTAGATTTTCCCACCCCGGTTTCACCGAGAACAAGAATGTTCATCTGGGGAGGATATCTGCAATACCATACATACCATACACGCGGACACCATACACTAACTTGGCCTAGTTTTGTCGGAGGGGTTGCGGGTAAGCATTTCAAGCATAGATGGGTCCCGGTGCATTCTCAATATGAAAATAACCAATTTATTGTTGAAATTAGTCGGAATACTTATATGTCCGGTAAGAAAAAGAGAGTCGCGGGTCACATTTCTTAGTGGGGTACCGTCCACGAAAGTCTCAATCCAGTGTTTTGTGAGTGTATGTCTGCAACTTTCACATGGTCTTCGGTCTATCCCGCTGTTTATGTAGTTTGATCCCGTTCTTTTTTGGTCGAAATTCGTTAATTATGGTAAGTATCGAGCTCAACCCCTCAAACTACAAATCAGTTGAAAAAGGTGGACTGTAATAAATCAGCACAGGGTGCCTCATGGCTACAACTCAAAATTACAAATAAAACACCAGTTTTTCAAATTTCAGTTGTTTAGCTAGTTATTTAGCCTGGTTTCCCTGAGTATGCTAACAGTAACAGTTAAGTTATAATATAAATGTTCTCAGCAAAAGAGAAATTGAATTCATCTTTTACTGAGCACATTCATATAACTATAACATCCAAAACGTCCTAGTGACCAATATATTTTGTTCAAATAAATATCCTAACAGTAACTATAGTTCTCACCTCTCGTGTTCAGCTACAATAACTTCGTCCTCATTTTCTTTTTCCTCTACTTCATAATCTTCGCTAAACGGCTGATGAACATTCTTCTGCTTCCTTCTCTTCTCGCTAGAAAACTAAGGAATGTACACAACAAATTAAAGTTTTTAATGATATGACCTACGTACATTCTAGAAAAATATGTGTTATAAGACTGCGCACTCTGACATATACCAGTAAGGTCTGACTGAACTACGAAAACTAGTCCGTTTTCAGATGTCAAAACGTGAAAATTCATGATTTTTCATCAAAGGTAGACCGATTTTCATCTTTTCGGCGAAAAAGTCGTTCGTTTCTCAAATTTTTCTGACTACCCGGACAACTTTACTGGTGTATGAATGCAGATTGGTGAAACCATAAACGTGAGAAACCTTCAGTTACCAATTAGCCTACACTAGTAAGTAGTAAGTAGTAAGATCCGACTATTCAACCAGAGAAAGATCGTTTTTTTTTAGATTCAAACCCGAAAAAGGCAAACTTTTCCGATTTTGGGAAAACATTAGCTCATTTCGATATTTTCTGGCTGTTCAGACTACTTTACAGGGGTATGCCAATTAGCTACTTCATAGTGTTTAATCATTTAATGTAACACTAAAAACACCAAGTTTCTTCATACAAAAAGATATGAAATGAGTCTCGTTGACCTTTATGCTTACCCGCTAATAGTCTGGTCGGAAGTCGACAAAATTTATTATTGAGCTTAAAAATCAAAGATTTGAGATCAAACTCCTTAGAAAGACCAAAAATCTCACAAAATAACCACAAAACTCACATAATCTTCGGAACTGTCTTCGAATTTTTCACTTGTTGCAGTGCTTTTCTCACGTCGCTTTTTGCGCGCAATACCGACTCATTATCAGCAGAAGTCACGAGTACAGTATTCCGAGACATTTTACCACCTAAAAACTATATTAAATAAAATAAACAAAGTACGCTTCTGAACAAAAGAAAAGACAGTATTAGTCAATAAGTCAATATGAACAGTTTCTCTACCGAACCTATATGTAAATATATTGCCAATTTGAACATCCTCGTGGGACATAGGCGAAACGCATCCCTGTTTCCTTCTGTTTGTTATGATTTTGAGTGGTTTAATTGTTTGAGCTTTTCCTTTATTTGAACATTCTCGCTGTAACCGAACCAAACCAACACAGGTACCACCTACTAGCACCTGGTCATAACCGTAAATCGACTGGGGATTAATCAATCCTGAGCGAACAACCTAATACTAAGTGGTTCAAACAGATCACGGATCAGCAAAATCATAAAAGAAACACGTTGTTCATTGAAAGTTTCAATTTCATATCAAAGCTACTTTAGGTTTAGGTAATGTGGTCTATCATGTCAACTAAACGTACTCAGTACTTTTCAAAAATATAATTATATAAAAAAGTTAGTACTTTATACCCAGTTAGGAGTTAGCAATGACAATTAACAGATATCGAACGAAACATTATTGAAACAAACCAATAGCAGTTTTATCAGAACACAAAAAACTGACCAAACTGAATTTGCGCCTTTGAGCCATGGAGAACGGTCTTCTTGGATTCCTTCAGCTGGTTGGCACTTGCTCCGATCGGTACTTTGAGGGAAAAACGTAGATTTCTGAAAAAGATTCCCACACACGTAAGGAGTCTGTTTTTATTATAGATTGATGAACATTCATGGGTTTGCATCGAGAATTGAATTGACAATTGACCATGTTTCCCGATTTAAGAGGTGGTCCTTCATTAAGTTACCGTACCGGCAACTTAACTGAAGTACAACATGCATACTCTCCTACTGTGGCCAGAAGCCCAGAAAGAATGCAAAAAAGAACTACTTTGTCGGATCGGGAAAGATTTTAAACACTTTCAATGCAAACTTTTAAATTGGACTATTATTACCGGAAAACACGCTTTATCACTTTCTGTAGAGGAAAGGTGACTCCATTTGAATTGACTTGTACTATGATCTGCCTGACACAGCAGAATTTCGGAGAAATGCGTAGTAATCGCATCAAAAACATACCAAACTACGGTTTACGGACAAATCCCCTCCGCCGCGTTGCGGTCGGACAACTCCCCCCTCTGCGCGGACAACTCCCCCCTCTAATTTTTCTCTAAAACCTGGCTGTTAATCGAACATGCTTTGAATTTCATAACATGCTGACTTACCCTGTAAGTAAGCATGTATATGAAGATTTTCAACGCGAAAACTTCACTTTTATCTTTGAGTTGAGGTTAAAAACTTACGTTATTCCGTGGACTTTGGTTAAATACTGTTTCATGTCATTTTTCGGCTAATAATAATGACTACACTAGGTCCACGAATGCTAATAATCTTATAGAGCTATTATAAACTATATCTTCTTGAATAAGATAAGTTAACTTCGAAAAATGACCATGACTAGTGTAAAATAGGTTGAGGGGGGAGTTGTCCGAGAGAGGGGGGAATTGTCCGACCGCGATGCGGGGGGGGGGGATTTGTCGCGTAATCCCAAACTACAAGCATGATGGAACTGAACCAGTTCTCGGTTTATGAGCTTATAAACCGAAAACGTTCTGGTTCTGTTATATAAGGAATGCATTCTTGAACGCACCTGAGAACATTTCCCAGTTGTTTATCTGGGTTTTCATCCATCGCTAAAACAATTCACAATAACACGACTCTATCTAGTACCTGAAAACGAAAATTCAAAAATAGAGTTTTCTCGAGCTATAGATTCACTTTGGAGTGTTACCTAACTATAACATAATACGACAATAGAGTTCATAAAAACAAAAAACATGAATTCGGAGAGAGAATTGAATGAGAAAGATAGAAGCAAGTAACCAAAAAGCAATCAAAGCGACAACATTTTGAAATTGCAAAACTTGGTGACCCAATCGCAACCATTTAGCATTGGAGCGCAAATGTTTCTTAGCCGCGAAAATTAACAATTCAAATTACAGGATGTCTCTCACTTAACTTTTAATTACCGAGTACGCGAGGAGAATGAGTATATTTTGATAAAGAATTGTGCTTATTATGATAGAGAATATTGTTCTAAATCTACCACATTGTTCCATTCCAGTTTGAAAATATGAATCCAATCTACAAAAACGTGAACTGTTTCATATGAAATGATCATGCAAATATTCTCAAACACTTTGTAATACATGCGGCATAGTCAATATCTTATCAAAAGTGCAATCTTGGTCAATGTGGTGGAATGTTTTGCACATGATGGCATTTTACCCTCAATAGAGGCAACTGAATGAAAAACTGCCCCGACTGTCAGATGTCTGCGTCTCCTACAACTGCCTGCTATTCTCTATTTCTCTGACACATGGAAAGCTGCGCTGAATCGAACGGCTTAATATTGGTTCGGTTCTTCACCTGGCTGCGGAAGAAATTCACCCTACACGTCCCGGTTGGCACCTTCACTGCTGCCAACTGGTTAGTCACACCTTATAGTTTGATGCGCTTGTACTAGTTTTGAAACACAAATGAACTATGAAGGGAATCAAACTACAAACACAGCTAGATCTACAGTATCAACCGCTTTGACCTGAGCGAGCTCTTATATTTTAGGAACTCCTTCGAACAATGGATCCTTCGAACAATGAAGTAATGCAACACTTTTTATTCATTTCCATTCGAACAGTTTGTTATTCCTGACATACAGTTACAAATACGTAAATCGAACAGCACACAACTCAAAAAGAACTACATGCCATAAAAATTAGTTACAAAATCAATAAACTTGATGAGCAAAAGTCAAAGTGAGAGTATTCAAACGAAAATAACCCGGCTGTAAACGCATCAATTACAAGAGATCAAGAGAAGAGAGAGATCAGCCTAGGATAGAAAAACTCGTATTAATCAATAACGGTGACATTTGAGATTGAAACTGTGAGGATCTATTTAGAAAGTCTACACAAAAAACAGAGAGTGAGAAGTAACCCGAATCCAGGTACAATGAAGAAACTTGGAAAGGAAGGAATATCATCTGTACCACTAGTACAAACTCTGGAAGTTTGGATCCAAATTATGGCATGATTCACAAGAAAAAGCCACTCGAAGATTTGAAGGATTACTGTAGAAGGACATCGATTGGTGAGAGAGGGTACACTAGCGGCGACACCGCCTCTCCTGGACCAGTTCGATGCTAGCGGCAACGCTCAGTCGATCGAGCAACTCTGAACTTATTCTTTTCGAATCACTCTCAGTCCATACTTCCATCAGATAACGCTGAAACAAGGAAGATTAGGCGGTTTACACATGCAACCAGGTTGCTTGTGTACAAAACTGTTGGTTGCATCTCGAATGCAACCGAATTTGTCTACAGTGAGATAGTTTGGTTATGTTATGTGATTTTGGTTGCATTTGAAAAGCACCCAGGTTGCATTTGAAAGCAACCAATAGTTTTGTACACAAGCAACTTTCTCTGCTCTCACATCCCGCCGAGATGTAAGAGACGAGAAATAGTGAGGCAGAGCGAGAGACGCAGGAAGGGATGAAGGGGCCGGGATCTTCTAGCACACGTACTCTGTATGGTGTATGGATGGATACGAAACACTCACCCAAAGCGAAGCAAGCTTGCACTTGTCTGCTAGTAAGAGCTGCTGATATCGAGTAAAGTTCCAGAAACGGGTCTGGTCTTTGATTATTGATTCGATGAGGCGAGCATCCAGAAACTGCATACCAAAACGCTCGGTCAGAGACAGAAGTTCCTCGTAGAACGCTGAAAATTACGAATAACTCTAGAATTAGGCGGCGACTCGCCGGCGACATGGAGGGGTCGGCAGAGTGTCGCCGGCGGGTCGCCTGCGATTATTTTTAGGTCGTAGATTCTGGATAAGATATATGTTAATCAGGTACGTATAGTTGTAGTTTTCAGGTGGGTGACATGTTTATATATGAACAATGAAGCCGTGAATCTCATAATGCCTATTTCTAGCGACCATAAGTATAGACAACATTTTTATTCACAGTAAAATTATCAGTTCCGGTATCTGATTACTATATAGAACGTTTAGTGTGAAGGACCTAAAAATAATCGCAGGCGACCCGCCGGCGACACTCTGCCGACCCCTCCATGTCGCCGGCGAGTCGCCGCATAATTCTAGAGAACCTTCTTTAAATTTTTAAAGCTGGACGATTATGGGATTGTGTGGACCGATCCCGACGCAACGGTCCTTTAAACTGCAATTGAAAAATATATTGCAGTTTAAAGGTCGGAACCGTTGGGATTGGTTCATATACTCGTCCTTCTTTAACGACAAATACCAGAGTTCCAGATACTGATCACATTTTTACATTCGCGCATTTCTGGCTTACTTTGTAACGTAAACTTGAATGCTATTGTCGAAAGCACTCTCTTTCCGGAAACACGAAAACTTATTTTTGAATCTTTGTAAATTTGAGGAATCTTTTTAATATTCACTGAGCATAATGAAAACTGACCCATATGAGCTTCGGGCCCATTGTAAACACAATAAAATGTTCCGGAAAGAAGATCGAGAATGGTAGTGAGTGCTTTAACCGACACATTCTCCAAAGTTATCTCGTGGTATCCGTCTATTACAGTCGAAGTGAGAAGCTGGTCCTCGAAAAACTTGGACCTCATGGCCAGTACCTGAATTGGAATCCGAATAAAAACGGTTAACAGATCAGAAAGATGAACAGTTTCGAAACTTCGAAGAGCCTAGCTATAGTGGGTGCCGAATTTATGAACTCCAGTCTCTCGCCGAATCGAGCCTGCTAGCAAAAGTTCAATAGTAGGGCGCTAATCTATACGCCATAAGAGTACATAACGGGCAAAGTTTCGAATCGAAGACATGTGTCCGTACACATCGGAAAGTGAGATATACAGTACCCTTGCGCCATTCCATTGGCGACGACTACATAATGGGTTCGTATTACACAAAGTACGAGTTGTTTCAGAGCAAACAAGGTGTTTTTTGTTCTTTATTCGGATTTCTATTCTCTTTTCACGCATTTGACACTCGCTTACCGCTTTAGGCACATAGAACTTCTTTCCTTCAACCAAGACGCAAACATCGGTGTACACATTGGGCTTTCCATAATAAACAGGAAGCGAAATACTGAAGCGTAAACAGTACACATTCATAAAAGACCTACAAGTTTCCTAAAAGAGAATAATGTTTGGTCACACATGCAACCTGGTTGCATTTCGGTTGCATGCAACCCGGTTGCATGTGTTAACCGCTCTTAAAATATGGTGTACCGTTTGATATTCCCAATAGTTCAAAAATGACTGAAGCAGAGGAAAGCCAACAATACTTTTAGATAAATTATTCATCTAACCGCGTTTTGCGTTGACCGTTTCCCTAATTTATGCTCAAAGTAGGACGATTATGTCGACCAATCCCGTGTCAACGATCCTTAAAACTGCTATTGAAAAACGTATTGCAGTTTAAAGGACTGAAGCGTTGGGATTGAACAACATAGCCGTCCTTTTTGTAACACTTCACCACTTGACAACCGCAAAATTTCATCCAAAAGACGTTGTAAAAAGGTTACTAAAGGGTTAAAAGAAGAAATGGCGGAATGGTTAAAGTTTTCGGCAACTAGGTTCTCATTCTTTCCAAACTGCCCACCGAAGACCCTTGATGACGTCGAAGAAGACTTCCACACGAACCGTGTTCCCCTTACGACCGAGAAGCGCGGTGGGAGCACGACAACCTACTTCAGCCGTGGGCGCCACCAGCGGAGTCTGAACTCAAATTGAATGGGCAACTTTTGAATCCATTTTTCAGATAACCAGAGCGAAGGGAACCTGTGGCCGTAGTCACCAATCCTCGGGAAGCTGAAATACGTTCCCGCGGGAAGGTAGAGCACGAAAATGTGCTGATGAGGAGGGTCCAGAGGCGCGGGAAGCTTCTTTACCTTCCCGGGACATTGGTGAATACGGCCACAGGGCGATCCCAGGGCCGAACCGCGACACTGAGCGCGGTTCGGCCCTGGGTAACCGATTGGTGACCAAAAATGACCCGGGTTGTCTTCGGTAACCATTTTCAAGGCAAATAGAAACAATCTATATGTATTATCTCTGTGAAACAGTTATTTAATGTTACTGCAAGAAACGTGGCGAATTCTTTATTTAACCCGGTATTTCGTTAACCCTAGTCGTTAACCATTAACCGGGTTACCTGGTTAACCCTTTTGTTAACCACTTGGTAACCCTAAATTTGCCCCAAAAGACATTGTAAATGAGGGTTAACAAGTGGTTAACAAAAGGGTTAACCAGGTAACCCGGTTAAGGTTACCTGGTAGGGTTAACGAAATACCGGGTTCCTTGTGGAATTGGCCAAGAAACGTTGAGAGATAATATGAACATTCAGAAGAAAAACATTTTTCCACTTGGGCTAGATTCTCGAATTTTTAGCTTAGTAAAAAAACATGTGCTAGACATTTAAAATCTGGCTGTTAAAGTTTCCATAGTTTCTAAAAATGTCAATTCAATACCTCAGCTAATAACTCCCCATCGGTGTTCGAGTAATAGAGAATACGTCCTTCAATACTGAAGTTATCATCGTCGATAATTTCGAATAAACCTTCCTTGACATTGTTCGTTTGATATAGCTTGACACGATTATTGGTTATTCTACTGAAATGAAGGCATAATGTTAATCGCAAATAGGTGGTCAGATTTACAATGTATTCTCGCAGGATGAACGAGAAAGTGAAGTGCAAGTCCGTACTATACCATACAATTGAAACTTAACACTGTTGTTCAGTTGCACAGTCACGTGATAACAGAGGTAAACACAGCCGAACTCAGAAACGTGCAATGACAAAGTGCCCGATTCCTCATTAGACTGCTAACTTCACGTGACTATTCGATTTACTTCTAGTATGCACCGCAAGATATTCAAATAGTTGACAAACTCACATGAGACTATTATCGACGATCAGTTGAAAGTAGGTGTCAAATAACGTCTCGATGGTTAGGCTCGGATTTTCTTCCGACACGAGCCCCAAACACAAATTACGAACACAATTACCTAAAACAGGGTGGGATTACAGAGAAAAGCTGAAGCACGGCTTTCTGTTAAACGTACTAACCCTTTCTAGGGTTATTTTAGTTTTCTACACTTACCTTACGACAGAGCATTATATTAAATTCCACAAATTTCGTTAACCCTACCACTTAATCACTAACCGGGTTGTTAACCATTTGACCCTTTCTCAATTAACCATTGAAGAAACCTATTTTCCAACGTCTTTTGGGTAAATTTCGTGGTTACCGAGTGGTTACCAAAAGTGTAACCAAAAATTGAGTTAACGGTTAACTGGTCAGTTTCAATTGTAACCGGCGTCAAATGTAACCACCAAAAGTCAAGTTTACCCAAGATGGAAAGAACTTTACCTGTCTAAAACTACTATCAGAGGTCACTCGGAAGTTTGACCCATGGTTCCATTTTACCTACACTTCATTAATGGTGGTTACATTTGACGACGGATACACTACAGGTTTCGGTATGGAACAGTCAAATGTCAGGGTTGAACAGAATACAGTGAATAAAACGAGGCCAATTCTATATGTAACCGGGTAACCTGAAAAGGGTTACCAAACACCGGTTAGGTCACCGAAAACCCCGGTTACATATAGAATTCATCGACCGACAAATGTCAGGGTTGAACAGAACCCAGTAAATTGAACGGTACCTGTTCCTTGCGAGTTCATCTCGAATCGTCACCAGATAGAATACAGCCGCACACTCCTGTAGAGACAGAAATACACATATAGGATTTATCAACCCGTTGTGGACCATCGATTTTGTGAGGGGCGGGGTTTGGCGAGGGGCCAGCCAGTCTGCGTATCATTGACCTACACACTCTCTCGACTGTTGGCAAGTAATCAACGACCGCTCGCCCCGCATCGCTCAATCAATCGAACCCTCTGCTGTCTTTATGGGTGAAAAGGCGACTATTTGAGAGGCTAAACACGTCAAACGTGAACATTGAGTGAAAACACTAGAGATTTTAGTTAAACAGTGCAGAAGTTCTACGCAAGAACATGGTAATGATAACGTGTTAATCTTGAGGTTTGGATGGGTTAAAGTACTCTTTCGAACAATAAACGAGTGCAAAACTTCTATTCACTTTCATGTGAACAAATTTTTATTTCCGACATTGCTATTAATGTATAACTATGTAACAAATGTAGCTTACTATGAAAATAGGACTACATGCCATACGATTGAGTTGAACATAATCAATAAACCCACAGGAAAATTACCCGGATGTAAACCAAACGTATCAACCTGCTGTCAACATACACCAGTAAGGTCCGACTTAGCGACAAAAAGTTTAGTTTGTTCCACCCACTTATAACCCTCTACAGTAATCTGCTCAAACTTCGAGGTTAGAGTTTGGTATATTGGCGTTTCTAGATTTTCTTGAAATTCTGATAGTGTCTTATGCACATTAACTACTACAAACTCAATAAGTTTTAAACCAAAATAATGAATTGTTCATCAGAAAAAGCCTTCTGAATATTTGATGGGTTACTGTACAAGGAAATCGATTGGTGAAACAGATTATAATCCGTTCTCAGATGTAAACACGTGAAAATTTAGAATTTTCCAAACAAAATAGACCGATTTGCATCTTTTCAGCTGAAAAGTAGTCTGTTTTTCTAATTTTTCTGACTATTCGGACAACCTTGCTGGTGGTATGGCTGTCAACTAGAAAACGATAAAAGTTATAGTGTCAAATACACGTGTGACAAGTGAGATTAGCAGGTACAGGAAAAAGATACATGATACTCCAATCAACTCAAAAAGGTGACATTTACAATTAAACTGAGAATCTATTATTCCATAAGAAAATTGCGTGTTAAATGGTCAAAAGTATTCTATTCTACGAAACAATGGTATTTACTTTCATTCGAACAGTTTGTTGTTCCTTATATTGTAAGTAATGTACAACTATGTAAAAAATGATAATCACTATAGAAAAGGACGACACGCAAAGTGATAAGTGAAAGTGACTTGAAACAAGGTAATCTGTACAAAGCTATATACATTTCTTACTTTCTAGAAAAACAGAAGATATGCTTATAAAGAATGAGACAAGTTATGAGGTTGAGGAGTAACTTATTTGTGAGGATTATACAAAGTTATTTATATATACATTTCTAGCTTTCTATTTCTTCATTTTGTAAGTGCCTTGACAGTAGAGAGCACGGAGGTCAAGAGATACCAGAGAAACCCGATTACGGAGATCATCAGAGAAACGAGGGTGACCACACTCACACGCTCGGCTGGCTCCTGAAACACTCAACATCTACTATAAACGGTGAACTCTATATGTGACCGGGTTTTTTGGTAACCTAAACGGGTTTTCGGTAACCTTTTTTCCGGTTACTTCCATGGTTAACCGGTCGGTAACCGAAAATGAAAAACCGGATACCTTTTTTTCCCACGCAAAATGTGGTTTTTACCGTTACTCCGTACGGTAACCGGATTTTAGCTCTGGGCTACCTACCGGTTACCTGTGAGGTAACCTGAAAAAAGGGTTACCGAAAAACGGTAAGGTTACCTAAAAACCCGGTTAGTTGTAGAATTGGCCACTATACACTCAATCAATATCTAACTTCGTAGATGGTATTTATCATTATTAGTTCAATCAATCATTAATGTAATAATTTTTTTCTAGTTAACCAACTGGTAAACTGTTGCGTACACTAAGACCCAATTACAACGAAGATCGCAAAACTGTATAGTCTCTTCAATACTTCAATTCCCCATAAGACCGATTCGGTGAGAATACACAACTTTCAACTTGTTTAAATTGCGTAAATGCCATCGAAAAGCTTCGACATTTTTCACATTCAAACCTCATTCACTAATACAAAGTGTTTCAATCGTTATTTACCTCTTTCACTTCCACAACCGCCGGTTTCACACAATGAGAGGCGAACTCGTCCTTTTCT
Organism: Litoditis marina; assembly: GCA_964036275.1. Taxonomy (NCBI): domain Eukaryota; kingdom Metazoa; phylum Nematoda; class Chromadorea; order Rhabditida; family Rhabditidae; genus Litoditis; species Litoditis marina. The sequence goes on along the minus strand of OZ038437.1, from coordinate 15,555,039 downwards.
GCGCGAACCAAAGCGGTGAATTTCTGGAGAACAATAAAATAGTCACGGGGAGAAAAAAAATAGTGAATAATAGGTGGAATGGTATCGGTTTAAGGGTTTTAAACGTTCCCTTCTCCAAAGAAAAAGTTATAGACCCCTCCCCCCCCGTAGCTTCCACCTAATATAGCCATAATTACTGAAAAAGTTATCAAACCTCTCTAGCTTAGTAACAGTTAAGTGGTTTACAAAGTTGTAAGGTTCACATAAATGGTTCACAATCTGGCTCCTATATTCACAATGTGAAAAGTTTTGTAGTCTGAGACACAGCCGTTTGGCACCTTATTCCATTTTTATAGTTTGATCCCTATTAGTTCAAAGTTTGATTGGGAGATTCAACTGTTGCTCTATAGCAGGGGTGACCACAAGTTGCACACCGTGCAACTTTCGTGAGGGGGGGGGGGTGCAATTTCGTAGAATGTAACGTGTTTATCGGTAAATTTCAATTTATTAGAGGGAGAGGTCGTACTTGGTTCAAAGTCGGGAAACTTTGTGGTCACCACTGCTCTATAGAAAACTACGACCCAGATTTGTTCTTCGGTGAAATAAGGATAGGTTACTTTTGTGAACAAAGAACAAATCGAATCACATTTGACCGAAATCGTCAAACTTTTCACCTACCTCGATTTCCCTATTGAATCGCATGACCTTCTCACGGGAGAGCAGAGTCACCGCCTTTTTCAACTCTTTGCTATTCTGTGAAATGCTCTTCTTCAGAGACGCCAGAACAATGGAAGAATCCACATTCGCACTCAATTTGACCATTTCCGAGAGCAGCTGGAAAATAGTTATATTTCACATAAATACGAAAAGAAATGGCGGAACGACTCTGTAGTCTTTTCCGGTGATCAAACTACAGATTGGGGTGGTAAATGAGGTTTTACGTGCTGAAAGACAGTCTTCTTTAGTTGAGTTTTATTTAGTTTTTATCTTTTAGCGTACAAAACGCATAAAACACATACCAAGACAAACCATGTAAGCCAGTTTTTAACCATAGCATAGCCACAGCGAAAAAAGTTTTAGGTCACAAAAGTAGAATTTTCGGTTTACCGTGGAATTCCACGTACAAGTGAAAACACACTTCTACAAGAATTTCCGGTTTCAAGAAAACCTTTATATTACAATTGAAACTCTATTCTACAACTTCCATCCAGTATTACACTAGTTTTAGGTCACAAAAGTAAATTTTTCGGTTTACCGTGGACTCCCACGTACAATTGAAAACTCTATGCTACAAGAATTTCCGGTTTAAAGAAAACCTTTATATTACCATTGAAAACTCTATTCTACAACTCCCATTCAGTATTACCCCCGCTTTTGGTCACAAAAGTAGATTTTCCAGTTTTCCGTGGAATCCCACGTACAATTGAAAACTATATTCTACAACTCCCATTCAGTATTACACCAGTTTAAGGCCCCAAAAGTAGATTCCGGTTTTCCGTGGACTCCCGCGTACAATTGGAAACTCTATGCTACAAGAATTTCCGGTTTAAAGAAAACCTTTATATTACCATTGAAAACTCTATTCTACAACTCCCATTCAGTATTACACCAGTTTTTGGTTCCAGAAGTAGAATTTCCGGTTTTCCGTGGATTCCCACGTACAATTGAAAACTCTATGCTACAAGAATTTCCGGTTTAAAGAAAACCTTTATATTACCATTGAAAACTATTCTACAACTCCCATTCAGAATTACACCAGTTTGAGGCCCCAAAAGTAGATTTTCCGATTTTCCGTGGACTCCCACGTACAATTGAAAACTCTATGCTACAAGAATTTCCGGTTTGAAGAAAACCTTTATATTACCATTGAAAACTCTATTCTACAACTCCCATTCAGAATTACACCAGTTTGAGGCCCCAAAAGTAGATTTTCCGATTTTCCGTGGACTCCCACGTACAATTGAAAACGCTATGCTACAAGAATTTCCGGTGTCAAAAAACCTTTATATGACAATTAAAAACTTTATTCTACAACTCCCATTCAGTATTACACCAGTTTTTGGTTCCAGAAGTAGAATTTTCAGTTTTCCGTGGATTCCCACGTACAATTGAAAACTCTATTCTACAACTCCCATTCAGTATTACACCAGTTTAAGGCCCCAAAAGTAGATTTTCCGGTTTACCGTGGACTCCCACGTACAATTGAAAACTCTATGCTACAAGAATTTCCGGTTTAAAGAAAACCTTTATATTACCATTGAAAACTCTATTCTACAACTCCCATTCAGTATTACACCAGTTTTTGGTTCCAGAAGTAGAATTTCCGGTTTTCCGTGGATTCCCACGTACAATTGAAAACTCTATGCTACAAGAATTTCCGGTTTAAAGAAAACCTTTATATTACCATTGAAAACTATTCTACAACTCCCATTCAGAATTACACCAGTTTGAGGCCCCAAAAGTAGATTTTCCGATTTTCCGTGGACTCCCACGTACAATTGAAAACTCTATGCTACAAGAATTTCCGGTTTGAAGAAAACCTTTATATTACCATTGAAAACTCTATTCTACAACTCCCATTCAGTATTACCCCCGCTTTTGGTCACAAAAGTAGATTTTCCAGTTTTCCGTGGAATCCCACGTACAATTGAAAACTATATTCTACAACTCCCATTCAGTATTACACCAGTTTAAGGCCCCAAAAGTAGATTCCGGTTTTCCGTGGACTCCCGCGTACAATTGGAAACTCTATGCTACAAGAATTTCCGGTTTAAAGAAAACCTTTATATTACCATTGAAAACTCTATTCTACAACTCCCATTCAGTATTACACCAGTTTTTGGTTCCAGAAGTAGAATTTCCGGTTTTCCGTGGATTCCCACGTACAATTGAAAACTCTATGCTACAAGAATTTCCGGTTTAAAGAAAACCTTTATATTACCATTGAAAACTATTCTACAACTCCCATTCAGAATTACACCAGTTTGAGGCCCCAAAAGTAGATTTTCCGATTTTCCGTGGACTCCCACGTACAATTGAAAACTCTATGCTACAAGAATTTCCGGTTTGAAGAAAACCTTTATATTACCATTGAAAACTCTATTCTACAACTCCCATTCAGAATTACACCAGTTTGAGGCCCCAAAAGTAGATTTTCCGATTTTCCGTGGACTCCCACGTACAATTGAAAACGCTATGCTACAAGAATTTCCGGTGTCAAAAAACCTTTATATGACAATTAAAAACTTTATTCTACAACTCCCATTCAGTATTACACCAGTTTTTGGTTCCAGAAGTAGAATTTTCAGTTTTCCGTGGATTCCCACGTACAATTGAAAACTCTATTCTACAACTCCCATTCAGTATTACACCAGTTTAAGGCCCCAAAAGTAGATTTTCCGGTTTACCGTGGACTCCCACGTACAATTGAAAACTCTATGCTACAAGAATTTCCGGTTTAAAGAAAACCTTTATATTACCATTGAAAACTCTATTCTACAACTCCCATTCAGTATTACACCAGTTTTTGGTTCCAGAAGTAGAATTTCCGGTTTTCCGTGGATTCCCACGTACAATTGAAAACTCTATGCTACAAGAATTTCCGGTTTAAAGAAAACCTTTATATTACCATTGAAAACTATTCTACAACTCCCATTCAGAATTACACCAGTTTGAGGCCCCAAAAGTAGATTTTCCGATTTTCCGTGGACTCCCACGTACAATTGAAAACTCTATGCTACAAGAATTTCCGGTTTGAAGAAAACCTTTATATTACCATTGAAAACTCTATTCTACAACTCCCATTCAGTATTACCCCCGCTTTTGGTCACAAAAGTAGATTTTCCAGTTTTCCGTGGAATCCCACGTACAATTGAAAACTATATTCTACAACTCCCATTCAGTATTACACCAGTTTAAGGCCCCAAAAGTAGATTCCGGTTTTCCGTGGACTCCCGCGTACAATTGGAAACTCTATGCTACAAGAATTTCCGGTTTAAAGAAAACCTTTATATTACCATTGAAAACTCTATTCTACAACTCCCATTCAGTATTACACCAGTTTTTGGTTCCAGAAGTAGAATTTCCGGTTTTCCGTGGATTCCCACGTACAATTGAAAACTCTATGCTACAAGAATTTCCGGTTTAAAGAAAACCTTTATATTACCATTGAAAACTCTATTCTACAACTCCCATTCAGTATTACACCCGCTTTTGGTCACAAAAGTAGATTTTCCGATTTTCCGTGGACTCCCACGTACAATTGAAAACTCTATGCTACAAGAATTTCCGGTTTGAAGAAAACCTTTATATTACCATTGAAAACTCTATTCTACAACTTCCATCCAGTATTACACTAGTTTTAGGTCACAAAAGTAAATTTTTCGGTTTACCGTGGACTCCCACGTACAATTGAAAACTCTATGCTACAAGAATTTCCGGTTTAAAGAAAACCTTTATATTACCATTGAAAACTCTATTCTACAACTCCCATTCAGTATTACACCCGCTTTTGGTCACAAAAGTAGATTTTCCAGTTTTCCGTGGAATCCCACGTACAATTGAAAACTATATTCTACAACTCCCATTCAGTATTACACCAGTTTAAGGCCCCAAAAGTAGATTCCGGTTTTCCGTGGACTCCCGCGTACAATTGGAAACTCTATGCTACAAGAATTTCCGGTTTAAAGAAAACCTTTATATTACCATTGAAAACTCTATTCTACAACTCCCATTCAGTATTACACCAGTTTTTGGTTCCAGAAGTAGAATTTCCGGTTTTCCGTGGATTCCCACGTACAATTGAAAACTCTATGCTACAAGAATTTCCGGTTTAAAGAAAACCTTTATATTACCATTGAAAACTATTCTACAACTCCCATTCAGAATTACACCAGTTTGAGGCCCCAAAAGTAGATTTTCCGATTTTCCGTGGACTCCCACGTACAATTGAAAACTCTATGCTACAAGAATTTCCGGTTTGAAGAAAACCTTTATATTACCATTGAAAACTCTATTCTACAACTTCCATCCAGTATTACACTAGTTTTAGGTCACAAAAGTAAATTTTTCGGTTTACCGTGGACTCCCACGTACAATTGAAAACTCTATGCTACAAGAATTTCCGGTTTAAAGAAAACCTTTATATTACCATTGAAAACTCTATTCTACAACTCCCATTCAGTATTACACCCGCTTTTGGTCACAAAAGTAGATTTTCCAGTTTTCCGTGGAATCCCACGTACAATTGAAAACTATATTCTACAACTCCCATTCAGTATTACACCAGTTTAAGGCCCCAAAAGTAGATTTTCCGGTTTACCGTGGACTCCCACGTACAATTGAAAACTCTATTCTACAACTCCCATTCAGTATTACACCAGTTTAAGGCCCCAAAAGTAGATTTTCCGGTTTACCGTGGACTCCCACGTACAATTGAAAACTCTATGCTACAAGAATTTCCGGTTTAAAGAAAACCTTTATATTACCATTGAAAACTCTATTCTACAACTCCCATTCAGTATTACACCAGTTTTTGGTTCCAGAAGTAGAATTTCCGGTTTTCCGTGGATTCCCACGTACAATTGAAAACTCTATGCTACAAGAATTTCCGGTTTAAAGAAAACCTTTATATTACCATTGAAAACTATTCTACAACTCCCATTCAGAATTACACCAGTTTGAGGCCCCAAAAGTAGATTTTCCGATTTTCCGTGGACTCCCACGTACAATTGAAAACTCTATGCTACAAGAATTTCCGGTTTGAAGAAAACCTTTATATTACCATTGAAAACTCTATTCTACAACTCCCATTCAGTATTACCCCCGCTTTTGGTCACAAAAGTAGATTTTCCAGTTTTCCGTGGAATCCCACGTACAATTGAAAACTATATTCTACAACTCCCATTCAGTATTACACCAGTTTAAGGCCCCAAAAGTAGATTCCGGTTTTCCGTGGACTCCCGCGTACAATTGGAAACTCTATGCTACAAGAATTTCCGGTTTAAAGAAAACCTTTATATTACCATTGAAAACTCTATTCTACAACTCCCATTCAGTATTACACCAGTTTTTGGTTCCAGAAGTAGAATTTCCGGTTTTCCGTGGATTCCCACGTACAATTGAAAACTCTATGCTACAAGAATTTCCGGTTTAAAGAAAACCTTTATATTACCATTGAAAACTATTCTACAACTCCCATTCAGAATTACACCAGTTTGAGGCCCCAAAAGTAGATTTTCCGATTTTCCGTGGACTCCCACGTACAATTGAAAACTCTATGCTACAAGAATTTCCGGTTTGAAGAAAACCTTTATATTACCATTGAAAACTCTATTCTACAACTCCCATTCAGAATTACACCAGTTTGAGGCCCCAAAAGTAGATTTTCCGATTTTCCGTGGACTCCCACGTACAATTGAAAACGCTATGCTACAAGAATTTCCGGTGTCAAAAAACCTTTATATGACAATTAAAAACTTTATTCTACAACTCCCATTCAGTATTACACCAGTTTTTGGTTCCAGAAGTAGAATTTTCAGTTTTCCGTGGATTCCCACGTACAATTGAAAACTCTATTCTACAACTCCCATTCAGTATTACACCAGTTTAAGGCCCCAAAAGTAGATTTTCCGGTTTACCGTGGACTCCCACGTACAATTGAAAACTCTATGCTACAAGAATTTCCGGTTTAAAGAAAACCTTTATATTACCATTGAAAACTCTATTCTACAACTCCCATTCAGTATTACACCAGTTTTTGGTTCCAGAAGTAGAATTTCCGGTTTTCCGTGGATTCCCACGTACAATTGAAAACTCTATGCTACAAGAATTTCCGGTTTAAAGAAAACCTTTATATTACCATTGAAAACTATTCTACAACTCCCATTCAGAATTACACCAGTTTGAGGCCCCAAAAGTAGATTTTCCGATTTTCCGTGGACTCCCACGTACAATTGAAAACTCTATGCTACAAGAATTTCCGGTTTGAAGAAAACCTTTATATTACCATTGAAAACTCTATTCTACAACTCCCATTCAGTATTACCCCCGCTTTTGGTCACAAAAGTAGATTTTCCAGTTTTCCGTGGAATCCCACGTACAATTGAAAACTATATTCTACAACTCCCATTCAGTATTACACCAGTTTAAGGCCCCAAAAGTAGATTCCGGTTTTCCGTGGACTCCCGCGTACAATTGGAAACTCTATGCTACAAGAATTTCCGGTTTAAAGAAAACCTTTATATTACCATTGAAAACTCTATTCTACAACTCCCATTCAGTATTACACCAGTTTTTGGTTCCAGAAGTAGAATTTCCGGTTTTCCGTGGATTCCCACGTACAATTGAAAACTCTATGCTACAAGAATTTCCGGTTTAAAGAAAACCTTTATATTACCATTGAAAACTCTATTCTACAACTCCCATTCAGTATTACACCCGCTTTTGGTCACAAAAGTAGATTTTCCGATTTTCCGTGGACTCCCACGTACAATTGAAAACTCTATGCTACAAGAATTTCCGGTTTGAAGAAAACCTTTATATTACCATTGAAAACTCTATTCTACAACTTCCATCCAGTATTACACTAGTTTTAGGTCACAAAAGTAAATTTTTCGGTTTACCGTGGACTCCCACGTACAATTGAAAACTCTATGCTACAAGAATTTCCGGTTTAAAGAAAACCTTTATATTACCATTGAAAACTCTATTCTACAACTCCCATTCAGTATTACACCCGCTTTTGGTCACAAAAGTAGATTTTCCAGTTTTCCGTGGAATCCCACGTACAATTGAAAACTATATTCTACAACTCCCATTCAGTATTACACCAGTTTAAGGCCCCAAAAGTAGATTCCGGTTTTCCGTGGACTCCCGCGTACAATTGGAAACTCTATGCTACAAGAATTTCCGGTTTAAAGAAAACCTTTATATTACCATTGAAAACTCTATTCTACAACTCCCATTCAGTATTACACCAGTTTTTGGTTCCAGAAGTAGAATTTCCGGTTTTCCGTGGATTCCCACGTACAATTGAAAACTCTATGCTACAAGAATTTCCGGTTTAAAGAAAACCTTTATATTACCATTGAAAACTATTCTACAACTCCCATTCAGAATTACACCAGTTTGAGGCCCCAAAAGTAGATTTTCCGATTTTCCGTGGACTCCCACGTACAATTGAAAACTCTATGCTACAAGAATTTCCGGTTTGAAGAAAACCTTTATATTACCATTGAAAACTCTATTCTACAACTTCCATCCAGTATTACACTAGTTTTAGGTCACAAAAGTAAATTTTTCGGTTTACCGTGGACTCCCACGTACAATTGAAAACTCTATGCTACAAGAATTTCCGGTTTAAAGAAAACCTTTATATTACCATTGAAAACTCTATTCTACAACTCCCATTCAGTATTACACCCGCTTTTGGTCACAAAAGTAGATTTTCCAGTTTTCCGTGGAATCCCACGTACAATTGAAAACTATATTCTACAACTCCCATTCAGTATTACACCAGTTTAAGGCCCCAAAAGTAGATTCCGGTTTTCCGTGGACTCCCGCGTACAATTGGAAACTCTATGCTACAAGAATTTCCGGTTTAAAGAAAACCTTTATATTACCATTGAAAACTCTATTCTACAACTCCCATTCAGTATTACACCAGTTTTTGGTTCCAGAAGTAGAATTTCCGGTTTTCCGTGGATTCCCACGTACAATTGAAAACTCTATGCTACAAGAATTTCCGGTTTAAAGAAAACCTTTATATTACCATTGAAAACTATTCTACAACTCCCATTCAGAATTACACCAGTTTGAGGCCCCAAAAGTAGATTTTCCGATTTTCCGTGGACTCCCACGTACAATTGAAAACTCTATGCTACAAGAATTTCCGGTTTAAAGAAAACCTTTATATTACCATTGAAAACTCTATTCTACAACTCCCATTCAGTATTACACCAGTTTTTGGTTCCAGAAGTAGAATTTCCGGTTTTCCGTGGATTCCCACGTACAATTGAAAACTCTATGCTACAAGAATTTCCGGTTTAAAGAAAACCTTTATATTACCATTGAAAACTATTCTACAACTCCCATTCAGAATTACACCAGTTTGAGGCCCCAAAAGTAGATTTTCCGATTTTCCGTGGACTCCCACGTACAATTGAAAACTCTATGCTACAAGAATTTCCGGTTTGAAGAAAACCTTTATATTACCATTGAAAACTCTATTCTACAACTTCCATCCAGTATTACACTAGTTTTAGGTCACAAAAGTAAATTTTTCGGTTTACCGTGGACTCCCACGTACAATTGAAAACTCTATGCTACAAGAATTTCCGGTTTAAAGAAAACCTTTATATTACCATTGAAAACTCTATTCTACAACTCCCATTCAGTATTACACCCGCTTTTGGTCACAAAAGTAGATTTTCCAGTTTTCCGTGGAATCCCACGTACAATTGAAAACTATATTCTACAACTCCCATTCAGTATTACACCAGTTTAAGGCCCCAAAAGTAGATTCCGGTTTTCCGTGGACTCCCGCGTACAATTGGAAACTCTATGCTACAAGAATTTCCGGTTTAAAGAAAACCTTTATATTACCATTGAAAACTCTATTCTACAACTCCCATTCAGTATTACACCAGTTTTTGGTTCCAGAAGTAGAATTTCCGGTTTTCCGTGGATTCCCACGTACAATTGAAAACTCTATGCTACAAGAATTTCCGGTTTAAAGAAAACCTTTATATTACCATTGAAAACTATTCTACAACTCCCATTCAGAATTACACCAGTTTGAGGCCCCAAAAGTAGATTTTCCGATTTTCCGTGGACTCCCACGTACAATTGAAAACTCTATGCTACAAGAATTTCCGGTTTGAAGAAAACCTTTATATTACCATTGAAAACTCTATTCTACAACTTCCATCCAGTATTACACTAGTTTTAGGTCACAAAAGTAAATTTTTCGGTTTACCGTGGACTCCCACGTACAATTGAAAACTCTATGCTACAAGAATTTCCGGTTTAAAGAAAACCTTTATATTACCATTGAAAACTCTATTCTACAACTCCCATTCAGTATTACACCCGCTTTTGGTCACAAAAGTAGATTTTCCAGTTTTCCGTGGAATCCCACGTACAATTGAAAACTATATTCTACAACTCCCATTCAGTATTACACCAGTTTAAGGCCCCAAAAGTAGATTCCGGTTTTCCGTGGACTCCCGCGTACAATTGGAAACTCTATGCTACAAGAATTTCCGGTTTAAAGAAAACCTTTATATTACCATTGAAAACTCTATTCTACAACTCCCATTCAGTATTACACCAGTTTTTGGTTCCAGAAGTAGAATTTCCGGTTTTCCGTGGATTCCCACGTACAATTGAAAACTCTATGCTACAAGAATTTCCGGTTTAAAGAAAACCTTTATATTACCATTGAAAACTATTCTACAACTCCCATTCAGAATTACACCAGTTTGAGGCCCCAAAAGTAGATTTTCCGATTTTCCGTGGACTCCCACGTACAATTGAAAACTCTATGCTACAAGAATTTCCGGTTTGAAGAAAACCTTTATATTACCATTGAAAACTCTATTCTACAACTTCCATCCAGTATTACACCAGTTTGAGGTCACAAAAGTAAATTTTTCGGTTTACCGTGGACTCCCACGTACAATTGAAAACTCTATGCTACAAGAATTTCCGGTTTAAAGAAAACCTTTATATTACCATTGAAAACTCTATTCTACAACTCCCATTCAGTATTACACCCGCTTTTGGTCACAAAAGTAGATTTTCCAGTTTTCCGTGGAATCCCACGTACAATTGAAAACTCTATTCTACAACTCCCATTCAGTATTACACCAGTTTAAGGCCCCAAAAGTAGATTTTCCGGTTTACCGTGGACTCCCACGTACAATTGAAAACTCTATGCTACAAGAATTTCCGGTTTAAAGAAAACCTTTATATTACCATTGAAAACTCTATTCTACAACTCCCATTCAGTATTACACCAGTTTTTGGTTCCAGAAGTAGAATTTCCGGTTTTCCGTGGATTCCCACGTACAATTGAAAACTCTATGCTACAAGAATTTCCGGTTTAAAGAAAACCTTTATATTACCATTGAAAACTATTCTACAACTCCCATTCAGAATTACACCAGTTTGAGGCCCCAAAAGTAGATTTTCCGATTTTCCGTGGACTCCCACGTACAATTGAAAACGCTATGCTACAAGAATTTCCGGTGTCAAAAAACCTTTATATGACAATTAAAAACTTTATTCTACAACTCCCATTCAGTATTACACCAGTTTTTGGTTCCAGAAGTAGAATTTTCAGTTTTCCGTGGATTCCCACGTACAATTGAAAACTCTATTCTACAACTCCCATTCAGTATTACACCAGTTTAAGGCCCCAAAAGTAGATTTTCCGGTTTAACGTGGACTCCCACGTACAATTGAAAACGCTATGCTACAAGAATTTCCGGTTTAAAGAAAACCTTTATATTACCATTGAAAACTCTATTCTACAACTCCCATTCAGTATTACACCAGTTTTTGGTTCCAGAAGTAGAATTTCCGGTTTTCCGTGGATTCCCACGTACAATTGAAAACTCTATGCTACAAGAATTTCCGGTTTAAAGAAAACCTTTATATTACCATTGAAAACTATTCTACAACTCCCATTCAGAATTACACCAGTTTGAGGCCCCAAAAGTAGATTTTCCGATTTTCCGTGGACTCCCACGTACAATTGAAAACTCTATGCTACAAGAATTTCCGGTTTGAAGAAAACCTTTATATTACCATTGAAAACTCTATTCTACAACTCCCATTCAGAATTACACCAGTTTGAGGCCCCAAAAGTAGATTTTCCGATTTTCCGTGGACTCCCACGTACAATTGAAAACGCTATGCTACAAGAATTTCCGGTGTCAAAAAACCTTTATATGACAATTAAAAACTTTATTCTACAACTCCCATTCAGTATTACACCAGTTTTTGGTTCCAGAAGTAGAATTTTCAGTTTTCCGTGGATTCCCACGTACAATTGAAAACTCTATTCTACAACTCCCATTCAGTATTACACCAGTTTAAGGCCCCAAAAGTAGATTTTCCGGTTTACCGTGGACTCCCACGTACAATTGAAAACTCTATGCTACAAGAATTTCCGGTTTAAAGAAAACCTTTATATTACCATTGAAAACTCTATTCTACAACTCCCATTCAGTATTACACCAGTTTTTGGTTCCAGAAGTAGAATTTCCGGTTTTCCGTGGATTCCCACGTACAATTGAAAACTCTATGCTACAAGAATTTCCGGTTTAAAGAAAACCTTTATATTACCATTGAAAACTATTCTACAACTCCCATTCAGAATTACACCAGTTTGAGGCCCCAAAAGTAGATTTTCCGATTTTCCGTGGACTCCCACGTACAATTGAAAACTCTATGCTACAAGAATTTCCGGTTTGAAGAAAACCTTTATATTACCATTGAAAACTCTATTCTACAACTCCCATTCAGTATTACCCCCGCTTTTGGTCACAAAAGTAGATTTTCCAGTTTTCCGTGGAATCCCACGTACAATTGAAAACTATATTCTACAACTCCCATTCAGTATTACACCAGTTTAAGGCCCCAAAAGTAGATTCCGGTTTTCCGTGGACTCCCGCGTACAATTGGAAACTCTATGCTACAAGAATTTCCGGTTTAAAGAAAACCTTTATATTACCATTGAAAACTCTATTCTACAACTCCCATTCAGTATTACACCAGTTTTTGGTTCCAGAAGTAGAATTTCCGGTTTTCCGTGGATTCCCACGTACAATTGAAAACTCTATGCTACAAGAATTTCCGGTTTAAAGAAAACCTTTATATTACCATTGAAAACTCTATTCTACAACTCCCATTCAGTATTACACCCGCTTTTGGTCACAAAAGTAGATTTTCCGATTTTCCGTGGACTCCCACGTACAATTGAAAACTCTATGCTACAAGAATTTCCGGTTTGAAGAAAACCTTTATATTACCATTGAAAACTCTATTCTACAACTTCCATCCAGTATTACACTAGTTTTAGGTCACAAAAGTAAATTTTTCGGTTTACCGTGGACTCCCACGTACAATTGAAAACTCTATGCTACAAGAATTTCCGGTTTAAAGAAAACCTTTATATTACCATTGAAAACTCTATTCTACAACTCCCATTCAGTATTACACCCGCTTTTGGTCACAAAAGTAGATTTTCCAGTTTTCCGTGGAATCCCACGTACAATTGAAAACTATATTCTACAACTCCCATTCAGTATTACACCAGTTTAAGGCCCCAAAAGTAGATTCCGGTTTTCCGTGGACTCCCGCGTACAATTGGAAACTCTATGCTACAAGAATTTCCGGTTTAAAGAAAACCTTTATATTACCATTGAAAACTCTATTCTACAACTCCCATTCAGTATTACACCAGTTTTTGGTTCCAGAAGTAGAATTTCCGGTTTTCCGTGGATTCCCACGTACAATTGAAAACTCTATGCTACAAGAATTTCCGGTTTAAAGAAAACCTTTATATTACCATTGAAAACTATTCTACAACTCCCATTCAGAATTACACCAGTTTGAGGCCCCAAAAGTAGATTTTCCGATTTTCCGTGGACTCCCACGTACAATTGAAAACTCTATGCTACAAGAATTTCCGGTTTGAAGAAAACCTTTATATTACCATTGAAAACTCTATTCTACAACTTCCATCCAGTATTACACTAGTTTTAGGTCACAAAAGTAAATTTTTCGGTTTACCGTGGACTCCCACGTACAATTGAAAACTCTATGCTACAAGAATTTCCGGTTTAAAGAAAACCTTTATATTACCATTGAAAACTCTATTCTACAACTCCCATTCAGTATTACACCCGCTTTTGGTCACAAAAGTAGATTTTCCAGTTTTCCGTGGAATCCCACGTACAATTGAAAACTATATTCTACAACTCCCATTCAGTATTACACCAGTTTAAGGCCCCAAAAGTAGATTCCGGTTTTCCGTGGACTCCCGCGTACAATTGGAAACTCTATGCTACAAGAATTTCCGGTTTAAAGAAAACCTTTATATTACCATTGAAAACTCTATTCTACAACTCCCATTCAGTATTACACCAGTTTTTGGTTCCAGAAGTAGAATTTCCGGTTTTCCGTGGATTCCCACGTACAATTGAAAACTCTATGCTACAAGAATTTCCGGTTTAAAGAAAACCTTTATATTACCATTGAAAACTATTCTACAACTCCCATTCAGAATTACACCAGTTTGAGGCCCCAAAAGTAGATTTTCCGATTTTCCGTGGACTCCCACGTACAATTGAAAACTCTATGCTACAAGAATTTCCGGTTTAAAGAAAACCTTTATATTACCATTGAAAACTCTATTCTACAACTCCCATTCAGTATTACACCAGTTTTTGGTTCCAGAAGTAGAATTTCCGGTTTTCCGTGGATTCCCACGTACAATTGAAAACTCTATGCTACAAGAATTTCCGGTTTAAAGAAAACCTTTATATTACCATTGAAAACTATTCTACAACTCCCATTCAGAATTACACCAGTTTGAGGCCCCAAAAGTAGATTTTCCGATTTTCCGTGGACTCCCACGTACAATTGAAAACTCTATGCTACAAGAATTTCCGGTTTGAAGAAAACCTTTATATTACCATTGAAAACTCTATTCTACAACTTCCATCCAGTATTACACTAGTTTTAGGTCACAAAAGTAAATTTTTCGGTTTACCGTGGACTCCCACGTACAATTGAAAACTCTATGCTACAAGAATTTCCGGTTTAAAGAAAACCTTTATATTACCATTGAAAACTCTATTCTACAACTCCCATTCAGTATTACACCCGCTTTTGGTCACAAAAGTAGATTTTCCAGTTTTCCGTGGAATCCCACGTACAATTGAAAACTATATTCTACAACTCCCATTCAGTATTACACCAGTTTAAGGCCCCAAAAGTAGATTCCGGTTTTCCGTGGACTCCCGCGTACAATTGGAAACTCTATGCTACAAGAATTTCCGGTTTAAAGAAAACCTTTATATTACCATTGAAAACTCTATTCTACAACTCCCATTCAGTATTACACCAGTTTTTGGTTCCAGAAGTAGAATTTCCGGTTTTCCGTGGATTCCCACGTACAATTGAAAACTCTATGCTACAAGAATTTCCGGTTTAAAGAAAACCTTTATATTACCATTGAAAACTATTCTACAACTCCCATTCAGAATTACACCAGTTTGAGGCCCCAAAAGTAGATTTTCCGATTTTCCGTGGACTCCCACGTACAATTGAAAACTCTATGCTACAAGAATTTCCGGTTTGAAGAAAACCTTTATATTACCATTGAAAACTCTATTCTACAACTTCCATCCAGTATTACACTAGTTTTAGGTCACAAAAGTAAATTTTTCGGTTTACCGTGGACTCCCACGTACAATTGAAAACTCTATGCTACAAGAATTTCCGGTTTAAAGAAAACCTTTATATTACCATTGAAAACTCTATTCTACAACTCCCATTCAGTATTACACCCGCTTTTGGTCACAAAAGTAGATTTTCCAGTTTTCCGTGGAATCCCACGTACAATTGAAAACTATATTCTACAACTCCCATTCAGTATTACACCAGTTTAAGGCCCCAAAAGTAGATTCCGGTTTTCCGTGGACTCCCGCGTACAATTGGAAACTCTATGCTACAAGAATTTCCGGTTTAAAGAAAACCTTTATATTACCATTGAAAACTCTATTCTACAACTCCCATTCAGTATTACACCAGTTTTTGGTTCCAGAAGTAGAATTTCCGGTTTTCCGTGGATTCCCACGTACAATTGAAAACTCTATGCTACAAGAATTTCCGGTTTAAAGAAAACCTTTATATTACCATTGAAAACTATTCTACAACTCCCATTCAGAATTACACCAGTTTGAGGCCCCAAAAGTAGATTTTCCGATTTTCCGTGGACTCCCACGTACAATTGAAAACTCTATGCTACAAGAATTTCCGGTTTGAAGAAAACCTTTATATTACCATTGAAAACTCTATTCTACAACTCCCATTCAGAATTACACCAGTTTGAGGCCCCAAAAGTAGATTTTCCAGTTTTCCGTGGAATCCCACGTTCAATTGAAAACTATATTCTACAACTCCCATTCAGTATTACACCAGTTTAAGGCCCCAAAAGTAGATTCCGGTTTTCCGTGGACTCCCGCGTACAATTGGAAACTCTATGCTACAAGAATTTCCGGTTTAAAGAAAACATTTATATTACCATTGAAAACTCTATTCTACAACTCCCATTCAGTATTACACCAGTTTTTGGTTCCAGAAGTAGAATTTCCGGTTTTCCGTGGATTCCCACGTACAATTGAAAACTCTATGCTACAAGAATTTCCGGTTTAAAGAAAACCTTTATATTACCATTGAAAACTATTCTACAACTCCCATTCAGAATTACACCAGTTTGAGGCCCCAAAAGTAGATTTTCCGATTTTCCGTGGACTCCCACGTACAATTGAAAACGCTATGCTACAAGAATTTCCGGTGTCAAAAAACCTTTATATGACAATTAAAAACTTTATTCTACAACTCCCATTCAGTATTACACCAGTTTTTGGTTCCAGAAGTAGAATTTTCAGTTTTCCGTGGATTCCCACGTACAATTGAAAACTCTATTCTACAACTCCCATTCAGTATTACACCAGTTTAAGGCCCCAAAAGTAGATTTTCCGGTTTAACGTGGACTCCCACGTACAATTGAAAACGCTATGCTACAAGAATTTCCGGTGTCAAAAAACCTTTATATGACAATTAAAAACTTTATTCTACAACTCCCATTCAGTATTACACCAGTTTTTGGTTCCAGAAGTAGAATTTTCAGTTTTCCGTGGATTCCCACGTACAATTGAAAACTCTATTCTACAACTCCCATTCAGTATTACACCAGTTTAAGGCCCCAAAAGTAGTTTTTCCGGTTTACCGTGGACTCCCACGTACAATTGAAAACTCTATTCTGCAACTGACATTCAGTATTACGTGTATTACGCCAGTTTTAGGCCTGAAAACTAAATATTGATCAAGTAGAAAGATGAAAAATTAGAAATCTACTGTGGGATCCGACAAACTGTGAGGTCGTACTCTTGCTTAGGTTTAGTCCCAGTTAGGCTCAATTCCTAATACCCGGTTTCAGCTTAGGTAAGACATAAGGCTTAGACCTTAGAATGTAAGACTTTTCGGCTTAGGTAAAACTTATGCTTAGGCTTAGGCTTAGGTTAAGGTTTAGGCTTAGGTTGAGGCTTAGGCTTAGGTTAAGTTTTAGGCTTAGGTTAAGGCTGGGTTTTGGGCTTTAGGCTTTAGGCTACATTTTGCAGATTTAGTGATCAGCAATGTAATTAAAACATTGATATTTCATTGAAACGCACCAATTAGATGGAATACTGTAGACCTACTCAATAAAAATACGACAACATTAGCTACTGTATTTCCAGCTGGTAGAGTCGATCGAGACCAATTATAAGGAACAATATTATTTCTCCAGAATATTTATTTAAAAAAACTAAAAGCCAAAAACTGCTGTACAAAAGGTGGAAAATGGTAACTTTATCTCTTTCTCATGTCAATTATAACCGAGTTTCAGCAAAAACAACCATTATCTCCGCCATACAAATATTCATACTAGAAAAACAATTGAAAACACCCTGTCTCTAAAAACTATTTGGAAAATTGTATTTAGTCATAATCGCCACAAGTTTACTTCCAGCCAGCTCCAGCTGTCTGTTCCTATAATGATTTCCGCGGGCTCTTGTCCATTAAACTACGGTCTTCTTATGTGGCTCTATGGCGGAGCGGTAGAGTGCTCGCTTCATAAGCCAGAGGTGCGTGGTTCGAGTTCTGGCGTCGGTTTCAATTTTGCAGAAACTCGTGGTTTTCACCGTGGCTTGCCTCCCACTAGACAGCTACGAGTCCTTCTCACGAATTGTTTCTTTTCTGCTTTTACTTATATTCTTCTGAATAAACATAGGGAAGTTCTATGAGTCAAGAGGTTGAATGTCTATGGCAAATCTGTTTCTATTTTGATAAATTGTTCGGATGAGCATAAATATGAAGAGAAAAACAAATCAATATAGCAGTATAAACACATATTTACACTTTACACTCTTTTGGAATAAATCCAAGTGTAAGCTGTAATGTTCAGCCAAGTACAGTGATCTGAGAACAGAGCAGTGAAAAATAATAAAAAAAAACATTAAAACATTAGTAAACAAATTATTCAGTTCGTATTATTACTTTTAATACTCTTTTTAACCCAATCCCAATATATCCTGAAATTTCCAGCCCTTTCCATTTTTTTAGATGGGAGCAGTTTCTCTCTGGTTAGCAACCAATACTAAATATAAGCCCCGCCCCTTTTACAATGGTTAAGCCCGTGGACTTCCACGGAATTCCGTGGAGTCCCACGAATTTGCGTTCCCAGCTAGAACGCGTGCCCGAAAAATCGACCAAAAAACGTCCAAAAGTAAAATATAATATTTTGAACACTGAATATCATCAGTGCATACATTCTTGAGCACAATAACCGAGTTTTGAACAAAAATATTAATTTTGAATTTTTCTCATAATATAGCTAGTTTTATTTCATCAATCTGGTAAATCTAAGATTGCACTTGTAAGATGGCATTTAACCGTCAATAGAGGTAACTGAGTGAGAAACTGTCTCGACTGTCTGCGTCTCCTACAACTGCCCGATATTCTCTGTTTCGATGACATAAAGAAGAATGGGCAGGGAAATATATAATACCAACATTGGAGTACGGTCGCGGCCGACTTTCTTACTGCGCGCACAACTCCCTCGTTGTAGTTTCATCTGCAACACAGCAGTATTCTCAGATTACGAGTGAGAGGCAGCGTGATCAGACTACAAAGAAAGATTAACAAGGCATGTACAGTTCGAGCCAGCCTTCGACCTTCATTTGGCCATAGGTTGTAATCCTTTATGCGATAAAATCTACGGACTTGAGAGCAAAACACCTTAGTTCGGGTGGTTCTCGGACTTTTGAAACGCATTAATCAAAATTACGTTGTTTTTTCATTCATACCAGATTTTCTTCCGTGTCAGCTGAAACCTTGGGTTGTAATTTGACAGTCGCCACCAGCTGGTGACATCTAATCACAGAGCTGGTTGGCTTGAGTCGGAACTAGTAGTTTGATCTCCTGTAAGACAGTTTTGAAACACAACTGATTCCGGTTTTCCGTGGACTCCCGCGTACAATTGGAAACTCTATGCTACAAGAATTTCCGGTTTAAAGAAAACCTTTATATTACCATTGAAAACTCTATTCTACAACTCCCATTCAGTATTACACCAGTTTAAGGCCCCAAAAGTAGATTTTCCGGTTTACCGTGGACTCCCACGTACAATTGAAAACGCTATGCTACAAGAATTTCCGGTGTCAAAAAACCTTTATATGACAATTAAAAACTTTATTCTACAACTCCCATTCAGTATTACACCAGTTTTTGGTTCCAGAAGTAGAATTTTCAGTTTTCCGTGGATTCCCACGTACAATTGAAAACTCTATTCTACAACTCCCATTCAGTATTACACCAGTTTAAGGCCCCAAAAGTAGATTTTCCGGTTTACCGTGGACTCCCACGTACAATTGAAAACGCTATGCTACAAGAATTTCCGGTGTCAAAAAACCTTTATATGACAATTAAAAACTCTATTCTACAACTCCCATTCAGTATTACACCAGTTTTTGGTTCCAGAAGTAGAATTTCCGGTTTTCCGTGGATTCCCACGTACAATTGAAAACTCTATGCTACAAGAATTTCCGGTTTAAAGAAAACCTTTATATTACCATTGAAAACTATTCTACAACTCCCATTCAGAATTACACCAGTTTGAGGCCCCAAAAGTAGATTTTCCGATTTTCCGTGGACTCCCACGTACAATTGAAAACGCTATGCTACAAGAATTTCCGGTGTCAAAAAACCTTTATATGACAATTAAAAACTTTATTCTACAACTCCCATTCAGTATTACACCAGTTTTTGGTTCCAGAAGTAGAATTTTCAGTTTTCCGTGGATTCCCACGTACAATTGAAAACTCTATTCTACAACTCCCATTCAGTATTACACCAGTTTAAGGCCCCAAAAGTAGATTTTCCGGTTTAACGTGGACTCCCACGTACAATTGAAAACGCTATGCTACAAGAATTTCCGGTGTCAAAAAACCTTTATATGACAATTAAAAACTTTATTCTACAACTCCCATTCAGTATTACACCAGTTTTTGGTTCCAGAAGTAGAATTTTCAGTTTTCCGTGGATTCCCACGTACAATTGAAAACTCTATTCTACAACTCCCATTCAGTATTACACCAGTTTAAGGCCCCAAAAGTAGTTTTTCCGGTTTACCGTGGACTCCCACGTACAATTCAAAACTCTATTCTGCAACTGACATTCAGTATTACGTGTATTACGCCAGTTTTAGGCCTGAAAACTAAATATTGATCAAGTAGAAAGATGAAAAATTAGAAATCTACTGTGGGATCCGACAAACTGTGAGGTCGTACTCTTGCTTAGGTTTAGTCCCAGTTAGGCTCAATTCCTAATACCCGGTTTCAGCTTAGGTAAGACATAAGGCTTAGACCTTAGAATGTAAGACTTTTCGGCTTAGGTAAAACTTATGCTTAGGCTTAGGCTTAGGTTAAGGTTTAGGCTTAGGTTGAGGCTTAGGCTTAGGTTAAGTTTTAGGCTTAGGTTAAGGCTGGGTTTTGGGCTTTAGGCTTTAGGCTACATTTTGCAGATTTAGTGATCAGCAATGTAATTAAAACATTGATATTTCATTGAAACGCACCAATTAGATGGAATACTGTAGACCTACTCAATAAAAATACGACAACATTAGCTACTGTATTTCCAGCTGGTAGAGTCGATCGAGACCAATTATAAGGAACAATATTATTTCTCCAGAATATTTATTTAAAAAAACTAAAAGCCAAAAACTGCTGTACAAAAGGTGGAAAATGGTAACTTTATCTCTTTCTCATGTCAATTATAACCGAGTTTCAGCAAAAACAACCATTATCTCCGCCATACAAATATTCATACTAGAAAAACAATTGAAAACACCCTGTCTCTAAAAACTATTTGGAAAATTGTATTTAGTCATAATCGCCACAAGTTTACTTCCAGCCAGCTCCAGCTGTCTGTTCCTATAATGATTTCCGCGGGCTCTTGTCCATTAAACTACGGTCTTCTTATGTGGCTCTATGGCGGAGCGGTAGAGTGCTCGCTTCATAAGCCAGAGGTGCGTGGTTCGAGTCCTGGCGTCGGTTTCAATTTTGCAGAAACTCGTGGTTTTCACCGTGGCTTGCCTCCCACTAGACAGCTACGAGTCCTTCTCACGAATTGTTTCTTTTCTGCTTTTACTTATATTCTTCTGAATAAACATAGGGAAGTTCTATGAGTCAAGAGGTTGAATGTCTATGGCAAATCTGTTTCTATTTTGATAAATTGTTCGGATGAGCATAAATATGAAGAGAAAAACAAATCAATATAGCAGTATAAACACATATTTACACTTTACACTCTTTTGGAATAAATCCAAGTGTAAGCTGTAATGTTCAGCCAAGTACAGTGATCTGAGAACAGAGCAGTGAAAAATAATAAAAAAAAACATTAAAACATTAGTAAACAAATTATTCAGTTCGTATTATTACTTTTAATACTCTTTTTAACCCAATCCCAATATATCCTGAAATTTCCAGCCCTTTCCATTTTTTTAGATGGGAGCAGTTTCTCTCTGGTTAGCAACCAATACTAAATATAAGCCCCGCCCCTTTTACAATGGTTAAGCCCGTGGACTTCCACGGAATTCCGTGGAGTCCCACGAATTTGCGTTCCCAGCTAGAACGCGTGCCCGAAAAATCGACCAAAAAACGTCCAAAAGTAAAATATAATATTTTGAACACTGAATATCATCAGTGCATACATTCTTGAGCACAATAACCGAGTTTTGAACAAAAATATTAATTTTGAATTTTTCTCATAATATAGCTAGTTTTATTTCATCAATCTGGTAAATCTAAGATTGCACTTGTAAGATGGCATTTAACCGTCAATAGAGGTAACTGAGTGAGAAACTGTCTCGACTGTCTGCGTCTCCTACAACTGCCCGCTATTCTCTGTTTCGATGACATAAAGAAGAATGGGCAGGGAAATATATAATACCAACATTGGAGTACGGTCGCGGCCGACTTTCTTACTGCGCGCACAACTTCCTCGTTGTGGTTTCATCTGCAACACAGCAGTATTCTCAGATTACGAGTGAGAGGCAGCGTGATCAGACTACAAAGAAAGATTAACAAGGCATGTACAGTTCGAGCCAGCCTTCGACCTTCATTTGGCCATAGGTTGTAATCCTTTATGGGGTAAAATCTATGGACATCACGTGAACAGAGGAAAACCTCTCAGTTTGGGTGGTTCTCGGATTCAGACTTTTGAAACGCATTAATCAAAATTACGTTGTTTTTTTTATTTATACCAGGTTTTCTTTCGTGTAAGCTGAAACCTTGGGTTGTAATTTGACAGTCGCCACCAGCTGGTGACATCTAATCACAGAGCTGGTTGGCTTGAGTCGGAACTAGTAGTTTGATCTCCTGTAAGACAGTTTTGAAACACAACTGAACTAAAACAATGCAACACTTTATATTCATTTACATTTTAACAGTTTGTTATTCCTGACAGTTACAAATATGTAAAACGAACAGCATACAACTCAAAAAAGAACAATATGCCATAAAAATTGGTTACAAAATCAATAAACTTAATAAGCAAAAGTCAAAGTGAGAGTATTCAAACGAAAATAACCCGACTGTAAACGCATCAATTACAAGAGATCAAGAGAAGAGAGAGATCAGCCTAGGATAGAAAAAATCGTATTAATCAATAACGGTGACATTTGAGATTGAAACTGTGAGGATCTATTCAGAAAGTCTACACAAAAAACAGAGAGTGAGAAGTAACCCGAATCCAGGTACAATGAAGAAACTTGGAAAGGAAGGAATATCATCTGTACCACTAGTACAAACTCTGGAAGTTTGGAACCAAATTATGGCATGATTCACAAGAAAAAGCCACTCGAAGATTTGAAGGATTACTGTAGAAGGACATCGATTGGTGAGAGAGGGTACACTAGCGGCGACACCGCCTCTCCTGGACCAGTTCGATGCTAGCGGCAACGCTCAGTCGATCGAGCAACTCTGAACTTATTCTTTTCGAATCACTCTCAGTCCATACTTCCATCAGATAACGCTGAAACAAGGAAGATTAGGCGGTTTACACATGCAACCAGGTTGCTTGTGTACAAAACTGTTGGTTGCATCTCGAATGCAACCGAATTTGTCTACAGTGAGATAGTTTGGTTATGTTATCTGATTTTGGTTGCATTTGAAAAGCACCCAGGTTGCATTTGAAAGCAACCAATAGTTTTGTACACAAGCAACTTTCTCTGCTCTCACATCCCGCCGAGATGTAAGAGACGAGAAATAGTGAGACAGAGCGAGAGACGCAGGAAGGGATGAAGGGGACGGGATCTTCTAGCACACGTACTTTGTATGGTGTATGGATGGATACGAAACACTCACCCAAAGCGAAGCAAGCTTGCACTTGTCTGCTAGTAAGAGCTGCTGATATCGAGTAAAGTTCCAGAAACGGGTCTGGTCTTTGATTATTGATTCGATGAGGCGAGCATCCAGAAACTGCATACCAAAACGCTCGGTCAGAGACAGAAGTTCCTCGTAGAACGCTGAAAATTACGAATAACCTTCTTTAAATTTTTAAAGCTGGACGATTATGGGATTGTGTGGACCGATCCCGACGCAACGGTCCTTTAAACTGCAATTGAAAAATATATTGCAGTTTAAAGGTCGGAACCGTTGGGATTGGTTCATATACTCGTCCTTCTTTAACGACAAATACCAGAGTTCCAGATACTGATCACATTTTTACATTCGCGCATTTCTGGCTTACTTTGTAATGTAAACTTGAATGCTATTGTCGAAAGCACTCTCTTTCCGGAAACACGAAAACTTCTTTTTGAATCTTTGTAAATTTCACGAATCTTTTTAATATTCGCTTATCATAATGAAAACTGACCCATATGAGCTTCGGGCCCATTGTAAACACAATAAAATGTTCCGGAAAGAAGATCGAGAATAGTAGTGAATGCTTTAACCGACACATTCTCCAAAGTTATCTCGTGGTGTCCGTCTATTACAGTCGAAGTGAGAAGCTTGTCCTCGAAAAACTTGGACCTCATGGCCAGTACCTGAATTGGAATCCGAATAAAAACGGTTAAGAGATCAGAAAGATGAACAGTTTCGAAACTTCGAAGAGCCTAGCTATAGTGGGTGCCGAATTTATGAACTCCAGTCTCTCGCCGAATCGAGCCTGCTAGCAAAAGTTCAATAGTAGGGCGCTAATCTATACGCCACAAGAGTACATAACGAGCAAAGTTTCGAATCGAAGACATGTGTCCGTACACATCGGAAAGTGAGATATACAGTACCCTTGCGCCATTCCATTGGCGACGACTACATAATGGGTTCGTATTACACAAAGTACGAGTTGTTTCAGAGCAAACAAGGTGTTTTTTGTTCTTTATTCGGATTTCTATTCTCTTTTCACGCATTTGACACTCGCTTACCGCTTTAGGCACATAGAACTTCTTTCCTTCAACCAAGACGCAAACATCGGTGTACACATTGGGCTTTCCATAATAAACAGGAAGGGAAATACTGAAGCGTAAACAGTACACATTCATAAAAGACCTACAAGTTTCTTAAAAGAGAATAATGTTTGGTCACACATGCAACCTGGTTGCATTTCGGTTGCATGCAACCCGGTTGCATGTGTTAACCGCTCTTAAAATATGGTGTACCGTTTGATATTTCCAATAGTTCAAAAATGACTGAAGCAGAGGAAAGCCAACAATACTTTTAGATAAATTATTCATCTAACCGCGTTTTGCGTTGACCGTTTCCCTAATTTATGCTCAAAGTAGGACGATTATGTCGATCAATCCCGTGTCAACGATCATTAAATCTGCTATTGAAAAACTTATTGCAATTTAAAGGACTGAAGCGTTGGGATTGAACCACATAGCCGTCCTTCTTCAACACTTCACCACATGATAACCGCAAAATTTCATCCAAAAGACGTTGTAAAAAGGTTACTAAAGGGTTAAAAGAAAAAATGGCGGAATGGTTAAAGTTTGCGGCAACTACGTTCTGATTCTTTCCAAACTGCCCACCGAAGACCCTTGATGACGTCGAAGAAGACCTCCACTCGAACCGTGTTCCCCTTTCGACCGAGAAGCGCGGTGGGAGCGCGACAACCTACTTCAGCCGTGGGCGCCACCAGCGGAGTCTGAACACACATTGAATGGACAACTTTTGAATCCATTTTTCAGATAACCAGAGTGAAGGGAACCTGTGGCCGTAGTCACCAATCCTCGGGAAGCTGAAATACGTTCCCGCGGGAAGGTAGAGCACGAAAATGTGCTGATGAGGAGGGTCCAGAGGCGCGGGAAGCTTTTTTACCTTCCCGGGACATTGGTGAATACGGCCACAGGGCGATCCCAGGGCCGAACCGCGACACTGAGCGCGGTTCGGCCCTGAATAACCGATTGGTGACCAAAAATGACCCGGGTTGTCTTCGGTAACCATTTTCAAGGCAAATAGAAACAATCTATATGTATTATCTCTGTGAAACAGTTATTCAATGTTACTGCAAGAAACGTTGGAAGATAATATGAACATTCAGAAGAAAAACATTTTTCCACTTGGGCTAGATTCTCGAATTTTTAGCTTAGGAAAAAAGCATGTGCTAGACATTTAAAATCTGGCTGTTAAAGTTTCCATAGTTTCTAAAAATGTCAATTCAATACCTCAGCCAATAACTCCCCATCGGTGTTCGAGTAATAGAGAATACGCCCTTCAATACTGAAGTTATCATCGTCGATAATTTCGAACAAACCTTCCTTGACATTGTTCGTTAGGTATAGCTTGACACGATTATTCCTTATTCTACTGAAATGAATGAATAATGATAAATTGCGAGTAAGTGGTCAGATTTACAATGTATTCTCGCAGAATGAACGAGAAAGTGGGGTGAACGTCCGTACTATACCACACAATTGAAACTTAACACTGTTGTTCAGTTGCACAGTCACGTGATAACAGAGGTAAACACAGCCGAACTCAGAAACGTGCAATGACAAAGTGCCCGATTCCTCATTAGACTGCTAACTTCACGTGACTATTCAATTCACTTCTAGTATGCACCGCAAGATATTCAAATAGTTGAAACACGCACATGAGACTATTATCGGCGATCAGTTGGAAGTAGGTGTCAAAGTACGTCTCGATGTTTAGGCTCGGATTTTCTTCCGACACGAGCCCCAAACACAAATTACGAACACAATTACCTGGAACAGGGTGGGATTACAAAGAAAAGCTGAAGCACGGCTTTCTGTTAAACGTACTAACCCTTTCTAGGGTTATTTTAGTTTTCTACACTTACCTTACGACAAAGCATTATATTAAATTCCACAAGGAACCACAAATTTCGTTAACCCTACCACTTAATCACTAACCGGGTTGTTAACCATTTGACCCTTTCTCAATTAACCATTGAAGAAACCTATTTTCCAACGTCTTTTGGGTAAATTTCGTGGTTACCGAGTGGTTACCAAAAGTGTAACCAAAAATTGAGTTAACGGTTAACTGGTCAGTTTCAATTGTAACCGGCGTCAAATGTAACCACCAAAAGTCAAGTTTACCCAAGATGGAAAGAACTTTACCTGTCTAAAACAACTATCAGAGGTCACTCGGAAGTTTGACCCATGGTTCCATTTTACCTACACTTCATTAATGGTGGTTACATTTGACGACGGATACACTACAGGTTTCGGTATGGAACAGTCAAATGTCAGGGGTGAACAGAATACAGTGAATAAAACGAGGCCAATTCTATATGTAACCGGGTAACCTGAGAAGGGTTACCAAACACCGGTTAGGTCACCGAAAACCCCGGTTACATATAGAATTCATCAACCGACAAATGTCAGGGTTGAACAGAACCCTTAAATGTTGTGTTATTTTTCTTGTTCTGTAAACACGACCTCATGAATAAACATATGCAACCCAGTAAATTGAACGGTACCTGTTCCTTGCGAGTTCATTTCGAATCGTCACCAGATAGAATACAGCCGCACACTCCTGTAGAGACAGAAATAAACATATAGGATTTGTCAACCCGTTGTGGACCATCGATTTTGTGAGGGGCGGGGTTTGGCGAGGGGCCAGTCAGTCTGCGTATCATTGACCTACACACTCTCTCGACTGTCGGCAAGTAATCAATCGAACCCTCTGCTGTCTTTATGGGTAAAAAGGCGACTATTTGAGAGGCTAAACACGTCAAACGTGAACATTAAGTGAAAACACTATATTTTAGTAAACCAGTGCAGAAGTTCGACGCAAGAACATGGTAATGATAACGTGTTAATCTTGAGGTTTGGATGGGTTAAAGTACTCTTTCGAACAATAAACGAGTGTAAAACTTCTATTCACTTTCATGTGAACAAATTTTATCTCCGACATTGCTATTAATATACAACTATGTAACAAATGGAGCTTACTAAAAAAGACTACATGCCATACGATTGAGTAAAACATAATCAATAAACCCACAGGAAAATCCCCGGATGTAAACCAAACGTATCAACCTGCTGTCAACATACACCTGTAAAGTACAAGACATACAAGACTAAGCGACAAAAAATAATCCGTTCTCAGATGTAAACACGTGAAAATTTAGAATTTTCCAAACAAAATAGACCGATTTGCATCTTTTCAGCTGAAAAGTAGTCTGTTTTTCTAATTTTTCTGACTATTCGGACAACCTTGCTGGTGTATGGCTGTCAACTAGAAAACGATAAAAGTTATAGTGTCAAATATACGTGTAACAAAAGAGATCAGCAGGTACAGAAAAACGATACATGATACTCCAATTAACTCAAAAAGGTGACATTTGAAATGAAAACCGAGAATCTATTATTCCATAAGAAAATTGCGTGTTAAATGGTCAAAAGTATTCTATTCTACGAAACAATTGTATTTACTTTCATTCGAACAGTTTGTTGTTCCTTATATTGTAAGTAATGTACAACTATCTAACAAATGATAATCACTATGGAGAAAGGACTACGCGCAAAGTGATAAGTGCCTTGAAACAAGGTAATCTGTACACAGCTATATACATTCCTTACTTTCTAGAAAAACAGAAGATATGCTTATAACGAATGAGCCAAGTTATGTGGTCGACGAGTAACTTATTTGTGAGGATTATACAAAGTTATATAAATACATTTCTGACTTTCTAATGCATATAACGAATGAGCCAAGTTATGAGGTCGAGGAGTAACTTATTTGTGAGGATTATACAAAGTTATTTATATATACATTTCTAGCTTTCTATTTCTTCATTTTGTAAGTGCCTTGACAGTAGAGAGCACGGAGGTCAAGAGATACCAGAGAAACCCGATTACGGAGATCATAAGAGAAACTAGGGTGACCACACTCACACGCTCGACTGGCTCCTGAAACACCCAACATCTACTATAAACGGTGAACTCTATATGTGACCGGGTTTTTTGGTAACCTAAACGGGTTTTCGGTAACCTTTTTTCCGGTTACTTCCATGGTTAACCGGTCGGTAACCGAAAATGAAAAACCGGATACCTTTTTTTCCCACGCAAAATGTGGTTTTTACCGTTACTTCGTACGGTAACCGGATTTTAGCTCTGGGCTACCTACCGGTTACCTGTGAGGTAACCTGAAAAAAGGGTTACCGAAAAACGGTAAGGTTACCTAAAAACCCGGTTAGTTGTAGAATTGGCCACTATAAACTCAATCAATATCTAACTTCGTGGATAGTATTTATCATTCTCAGTTCATTCAATCATTAATGTAATAATTTTATTCTAGTTAACCAACTGGTAAACTGTTGCGTACACTAAGATCGAATTACAGCGAAGATCGCAAAACTGTATAGTCTCTTCAATACTTAAATTCCCCATAAGACCGATTCGGTGAGAATACACAACTTTCAACTTGTTTAAATTGCGTAAATGCCATCGAAAAGCTTCGACATTTTTCACATTCAAACCTCATTCACTAATACAAAGTGTTTCAATCGTTATTTACCTCTTTCACTTCCACAACCGCCGGTTTCACACAATGAGAGGCGAACTCGTCCTTTTCTGCGCGAACCAAAGCGGTGAATTTCTGGAGAACAATAAAATAGTCACGGGGAGAAAAGAAAATAGTGAATAATAGGTGGAATGGTATCGGTTTAAGGGTTATAAACGTTCCCTTCTCCAAAGAAAAAGTTATAGACCCCTCCCCCCCCCCCCCGTAGCTTCCACCTAATATAGCCATTAGGGTTGTTAATCAATTCCAAAAATCAAGTCAATTCCAATTCCAATTCTTTTTCGTTTCTCAAAAACCACTCAATTCCAATCCCAATTCTTTTTCAATTCTCGAAAACCACTCAATTCCAATTCCAATTCTTTTGCAATTCGCAAAACCACTCAATTCCAATTCCAATTCTTTTAGATTTTCAAAAACTGCTCAATTCCAATTCCAATTCCGATCAATTCCTCGAAATCTCAGATTCTCAATTCCAATTCCATTGGAATTGATTGGAATTGATTAGAATTGACTGTGTTTCCAACTTCATGTCAGTTTTTTTTCTTCAAAAAACGAAGATAAACAATGTTCACTTTGGTTCCATTGGACGAGAGACATAAGGAACAATGGTAATTTGATAATGAACAAGGAAAAACAGCATGGAATTGTAAATCGATTCTGAATCAATTCTGAGCGAAAATCTAGTCAATTCCAATTCCAATTCCAGTTGTTCTGATATACGAAAGAATTGGAATTGCAATTCCAGACACTTTTTGACATACAAAAGACTTGGAATTGCAATTCCAACCATTTTCGACATACAAAAGAATTGGAATTGCAATTCCATTTCTTTTCGACAGACAAAAAGAATTGGAATTGCAATTCTTTTGGGTGATTATCTCAATTCTATCAATTCCAATTCCAATTCCAATTCTAACAACCCTAAGAGCCATAATTACTGAAAAAGTTATCAAACCTCTCTAGCTTAGTAACAGTTAAGTGGTTTACAAAGTTGTAAGGTTCACATAAATGGTTCACAATCTGGCTCCTATATTCACAATGTGAAAAGTTTTGTAGTCTGAGACACAGCCGTTTGGCACCTTATTCCATTTTTATAGTTTGATCCCTATTAGTTCAAAGTTTGATTGGGAGATTCAACTGTTGCTCTATAGCAGGGGTGACCACAAGTTGCACACCGTGCAACTTTCGTGAGGGGGGGGGGGGGGGGTGCAATTTCGTAGAATGTAACGTGTTTATCGGTAAATTTCAATTTATTAGAGGGAGAGGTCGTACTTGGTTCAAAGTCGGGAAACTTTGTGGTCACCACTGCTCTATAGAAAACTACGACCCAGATTTGTTCTTCGGTGAAATAAGGATAGGTTACTTTTGTGAACAAAGAACAAATCGAATCACATTTGACCGAAATCGTCAAACTTTTCACCTACCTCGATTTCCCTATTGAATTGCATGACCTTCTCACGGGAGAGCAGAGTCACCGCCTTTTTCAACTCTTTGCTATTCTGTGAAATGCTCTTCTTCAGAGACGCCAGAACAATGGAAGAATCCACATTCGCACTCAATTTGACCATTTCCGAGAGCAGCTGGAAAATAGATATATTTCACATAAATACGAAAAGAAATGGCGGAACGACTCTGTAGTCTTTTCCGGTGATCAAACTACAGATTGGGGTGGTAAATGAGGTTTTACGTGCTGAAAGACAGTCTTCTTTAGTTGAGTTTTATTTAGTTTTTATCTTTTAGCGTACAAAACGCATAAAACACATACCAAGACAAACCATGTAAGCCAGTTTTTAACCATAGCATAGCCACAGCGAAAAAAGTTTTAGGTCACAAAAGTAGAATTTTCGGTTTACCGTGGAATTCCACGTACAAGTGAAAACACACTTCTACAAGAATTTCCGGTTTCAAGAAAACCTTTATATTACAATTGAAACTCTATTCTACAACTTCCATCCAGTATTACACTAGTTTTAGGTCACAAAAGTAAATTTTTCGGTTTACCGTGGACTCCCACGTACAATTGAAAACTCTATGCTACAAGAATTTCCGGTTTAAAGAAAACCTTTATATTACCATTGAAAACTCTATTCTACAACTCCCATTCAGTATTACACCCGCTTTTGGTCACAAAAGTAGATTTTCCTGTTTTCCGTGGAATCCCACGTACAATTGAAAACTATATTCTACAACTCCCATTCAGTATTACACCAGTTTAAGGCCCCAAACGTAGATTCCGGTTTTCCGTGGACTCCCGCGTACAATTGGAAACTCTATGCTACAAGAATTTCCGGTTTAAAGAAAACCTTTATATTACCATTGAAAACTCTATTCTACAACTCCCATTCAGTATTACACCAGTTTTTGGTTCCAGAAGTAGAATTTCCGGTTTTCCGTGGATTCCCACGTACAATTGAAAACTCTATGCTACAAGAATTTCCGGTTTAAAGAAAACCTTTATATTACCATTGAAAACTATTCTACAACTCCCATTCAGAATTACACCAGTTTGAGGCCCCAAAAGTAGATTTTCCGATTTTCCGTGGACTCCCACGTACAATTGAAAACTCTATGCTACAAGAATTTCCGGTTTGAAGAAAACCTTTATATTACCATTGAAAACTCTATTCTACAACTCCCATTCAGAATTACACCAGTTTGAGGCCCCAAAAGTAGATTTTCCGATTTTCCGTGGACTCCCACGTACAATTGAAAACGCTATGCTACAAGAATTTCCGGTTTAAAGAAAACCTTTATATTACCATTGAAAACTCTATTCTACAACTCCCATTCAGTATTACACCAGTTTTTGGTTCCAGAAGTAGAATTTTCAGTTTTCCGTGGATTCCCACGTACAATTGAAAACTCTATGCTACAAGAATTTCCGGTTTAAAGAAACCCTTTATATTACCATTGAAAACTATTCTACAACTCCCATTCAGAATTACACCAGTTTGAGGCCCCAAAAGTAGATTTTCCGATTTTCCGTGGACTCCCACGTACAATTGAAAACTCTATGCTACAAGAATTTCCGGTTTGAAGAAAACCTTTATATTACCATTGAAAACTCTATTCTACAACTCCCATTCAGAATTACACCAGTTTGAGGCCCCAAAAGTAGATTTTCCGATTTTCCGTGGACTCCCACGTACAATTGAAAACTCTATGCTACAAGAATTTCCGGTTTGAAGAAAACCTTTATATTACCATTGAAAACTCTATTCTACAACTCCCATTCAGAATTACACCAGTTTGAGGCCCCAAAAGTAGATTTTCCGATTTTCCGTGGACTCCCACGTACAATTGAAAACGCTATGCTACAAGAATTTCCGGTGTCAAAAAACCTTTATATGACAATTAAAAACTTTATTCTACAACTCCCATTCAGTATTACACCAGTTTTTGGTTCCAGAAGTAGAATTTTCAGTTTTCCGTGGATTCCCACGTACAATTGAAAACTCTATTCTACAACTCCCATTCAGTATTACACCAGTTTAAGGCCCCAAAAGTAGTTTTTCCGGTTTACCGTGGACTCCCACGTACAATTGAAAACTCTATTCTGCAACTGACATTCAGTATTACACCAGTTTAAGGCCCCAAAAGTAGATTCCGGTTTTCCGTGGACTCCCGCGTACAATTGGAAACTCTATGCTACAAGAATTTCCGGTTTAAAGAAAACCTTTATATTACCATTGAAAACTCTATTCTACAACTCCCATTCAGTATTACACCAGTTTTTGGTTCCAGAAGTAGAATTTCCGGTTTTCCGTGGATTCCCACGTACAATTGAAAACTCTATGCTACAAGAATTTCCGGTTTAAAGAAAACCTTTATATTACCATTGAAAACTATTCTACAACTCCCATTCAGAATTACACCAGTTTGAGGCCCCAAAAGTAGATTTTCCGATTTTCCGTGGACTCCCACGTACAATTGAAAACTCTATGCTACAAGAATTTCCGGTTTGAAGAAAACCTTTATATTACCATTGAAAACTCTATTCTACAACTCCCATTCAGAATTACACCAGTTTGAGGCCCCAAAAGTAGATTTTCCAGTTTTCCGTGGAATCCCACGTTCAATTGAAAACTATATTCTACAACTCCCATTCAGTATTACACCAGTTTAAGGCCCCAAAAGTAGATTCCGGTTTTCCGTGGACTCCCGCGTACAATTGGAAACTCTATGCTACAAGAATTTCCGGTTTAAAGAAAACATTTATATTACCATTGAAAACTCTATTCTACAACTCCCATTCAGTATTACACCAGTTTTTGGTTCCAGAAGTAGAATTTCCGGTTTTCCGTGGATTCCCACGTACAATTGAAAACTCTATGCTACAAGAATTTCCGGTTTAAAGAAAACCTTTATATTACCATTGAAAACTATTCTACAACTCCCATTCAGAATTACACCAGTTTGAGGCCCCAAAAGTAGATTTTCCGATTTTCCGTGGACTCCCACGTACAATTGAAAACGCTATGCTACAAGAATTTCCGGTGTCAAAAAACCTTTATATGACAATTAAAAACTTTATTCTACAACTCCCATTCAGTATTACACCAGTTTTTGGTTCCAGAAGTAGAATTTTCAGTTTTCCGTGGATTCCCACGTACAATTGAAAACTCTATTCTACAACTCCCATTCAGTATTACACCAGTTTAAGGCCCCAAAAGTAGATTTTCCGGTTTAACGTGGACTCCCACGTACAATTGAAAACGCTATGCTACAAGAATTTCCGGTGTCAAAAAACCTTTATATGACAATTAAAAACTTTATTCTACAACTCCCATTCAGTATTACACCAGTTTTTGGTTCCAGAAGTAGAATTTTCAGTTTTCCGTGGATTCCCACGTACAATTGAAAACTCTATTCTACAACTCCCATTCAGTATTACACCAGTTTAAGGCCCCAAAAGTAGTTTTTCCGGTTTACCGTGGACTCCCACGTACAATTGAAAACTCTATTCTGCAACTGACATTCAGTATTACGTGTATTACGCCAGTTTTAGGCCTGAAAACTAAATATTGATCAAGTAGAAAGATGAAAAATTAGAAATCTACTGTGGGATCCGACAAACTGTGAGGTCGTACTCTTGCTTAGGTTTAGTCCCAGTTAGGCTCAATTCCTAATACCCGGTTTCAGCTTAGGTAAGACATAAGGCTTAGACCTTAGAATGTAAGACTTTTCGGCTTAGGTAAAACTTATGCTTAGGCTTAGGCTTAGGTTAAGGTTTAGGCTTAGGTTGAGGCTTAGGCTTAGGTTAAGTTTTAGGCTTAGGTTAAGGCTGGGTTTTGGGCTTTAGGCTTTAGGCTACATTTTGCAGATTTAGTGATCAGCAATGTAATTAAAACATTGATATTTCATTGAAACGCACCAATTAGATGGAATACTGTAGACCTACTCAATAAAAATACGACAACATTAGCTACTGTATTTCCAGCTGGTAGAGTCGATCGAGACCAATTATAAGGAACAATATTATTTCTCCAGAATATTTATTTAAAAAAACTAAAAGCCAAAAACTGCTGTACAAAAGGTGGAAAATGGTAACTTTATCTCTTTCTCATGTCAATTATAACCGAGTTTCAGCAAAAACAACCATTATCTCCGCCATACAAATATTCATACTAGAAAAACAATTGAAAACACCCTGTCTCTAAAAACTATTTGGAAAATTGTATTTAGTCATAATCGCCACAAGTTTACTTCCAGCCAGCTCCAGCTGTCTGTTCCTATAATGATTTCCGCGGGCTCTTGTCCATTAAACTACGGTCTTCTTATGTGGCTCTATGGCGGAGCGGTAGAGTGCTCGCTTCATAAGCCAGAGGTGCGTGGTTCGAGTCCTGGCGTCGGTTTCAATTTTGCAGAAACTCGTGGTTTTCACCGTGGCTTGCCTCCCACTAGACAGCTACGAGTCCTTCTCACGAATTGTTTCTTTTCTGCTTTTACTTATATTCTTCTGAATAAACATAGGGAAGTTCTATGAGTCAAGAGGTTGAATGTCTATGGCAAATCTGTTTCTATTTTGATAAATTGTTCGGATGAGCATAAATATGAAGAGAAAAACAAATCAATATAGCAGTATAAACACATATTTACACTTTACACTCTTTTGGAATAAATCCAAGTGTAAGCTGTAATGTTCAGCCAAGTACAGTGATCTGAGAACAGAGCAGTGAAAAATAATAAAAAAAAACATTAAAACATTAGTAAACAAATTATTCAGTTCGTATTATTACTTTTAATACTCTTTTTAACCCAATCCCAATATATCCTGAAATTTCCAGCCCTTTCCATTTTTTTAGATGGGAGCAGTTTCTCTCTGGTTAGCAACCAATACTAAATATAAGCCCCGCCCCTTTTACAATGGTTAAGCCCGTGGACTTCCACGGAATTCCGTGGAGTCCCACGAATTTGCGTTCCCAGCTAGAACGCGTGCCCGAAAAATCGACCAAAAAACGTCCAAAAGTAAAATATAATATTTTGAACACTGAATATCATCAGTGCATACATTCTTGAGCACAATAACCGAGTTTTGAACAAAAATATTAATTTTGAATTTTTCTCATAATATAGCTAGTTTTATTTCATCAATCTGGTAAATCTAAGATTGCACTTGTAAGATGGCATTTAACCGTCAATAGAGGTAACTGAGTGAGAAACTGTCTCGACTGTCTGCGTCTCCTACAACTGCCCGCTATTCTCTGTTTCGATGACATAAAGAAGAATGGGCAGGGAAATATATAATACCAACATTGGAGTACGGTCGCGGCCGACTTTCTTACTGCGCGCACAACTTCCTCGTTGTGGTTTCATCTGCAACACAGCAGTATTCTCAGATTACGAGTGAGAGGCAGCGTGATCAGACTACAAAGAAAGATTAACAAGGCATGTACAGTTCGAGCCAGCCTTCGACCTTCATTTGGCCATAGGTTGTAATCCTTTATGGGGTAAAATCTATGGACATCACGTGAACAGAGGAAAACCTCTCAGTTTGGGTGGTTCTCGGATTCAGACTTTTGAAACGCATTAATCAAAATTACGTTGTTTTTTTTATTTATACCAGGTTTTCTTTCGTGTAAGCTGAAACCTTGGGTTGTAATTTGACAGTCGCCACCAGCTGGTGACATCTAATCACAGAGCTGGTTGGCTTGAGTCGGAACTAGTAGTTTGATCTCCTGTAAGACAGTTTTGAAACACAACTGAACTAAAACAATGCAACACTTTATATTCATTTACATTTTAACAGTTTGTTATTCCTGACAGTTACAAATATGTAAAACGAACAGCATACAACTCAAAAAAGAACAATATGCCATAAAAATTGGTTACAAAATCAATAAACTTAATAAGCAAAAGTCAAAGTGAGAGTATTCAAACGAAAATAACCCGACTGTAAACGCATCAATTACAAGAGATCAAGAGAAGAGAGAGATCAGCCTAGGATAGAAAAAATCGTATTAATCAATAACGGTGACATTTGAGATTGAAACTGTGAGGATCTATTCAGAAAGTCTACACAAAAAACAGAGAGTGAGAAGTAACCCGAATCCAGGTACAATGAAGAAACTTGGAAAGGAAGGAATATCATCTGTACCACTAGTACAAACTCTGGAAGTTTGGAACCAAATTATGGCATGATTCACAAGAAAAAGCCACTCGAAGATTTGAAGGATTACTGTAGAAGGACATCGATTGGTGAGAGAGGGTACACTAGCGGCGACACCGCCTCTCCTGGACCAGTTCGATGCTAGCGGCAACGCTCAGTCGATCGAGCAACTCTGAACTTATTCTTTTCGAATCACTCTCAGTCCATACTTCCATCAGATAACGCTGAAACAAGGAAGATTAGGCGGTTTACACATGCAACCAGGTTGCTTGTGTACAAAACTGTTGGTTGCATCTCGAATGCAACCGAATTTGTCTACAGTGAGATAGTTTGGTTATGTTATCTGATTTTGGTTGCATTTGAAAAGCACCCAGGTTGCATTTGAAAGCAACCAATAGTTTTGTACACAAGCAACTTTCTCTGCTCTCACATCCCGCCGAGATGTAAGAGACGAGAAATAGTGAGACAGAGCGAGAGACGCAGGAAGGGATGAAGGGGACGGGATCTTCTAGCACACGTACTTTGTATGGTGTATGGATGGATACGAAACACTCACCCAAAGCGAAGCAAGCTTGCACTTGTCTGCTAGTAAGAGCTGCTGATATCGAGTAAAGTTCCAGAAACGGGTCTGGTCTTTGATTATTGATTCGATGAGGCGAGCATCCAGAAACTGCATACCAAAACGCTCGGTCAGAGACAGAAGTTCCTCGTAGAACGCTGAAAATTACGAATAACCTTCTTTAAATTTTTAAAGCTGGACGATTATGGGATTGTGTGGACCAATCCCGACGCAACGGTCCTTTAAACTGCAATTGAAAAATATATTGCAGTTTAAAGGTCGGAACCGTTGGGATTGGTTCATATACTCGTCCTTCTTTAACGACAAATACCAGAGTTCCAGATACTGATCACATTTTTACATTCGCGCATTTCTGGCTTACTTTGTAATGTAAACTTGAATGCTATTGTCGAAAGCACTCTCTTTCCGGAAACACGAAAACTTATTTTTGAATCTTTGTAAATTTGACGAATCTTTTTAATATTCATTGAGCATAATGAAAACTGACCCATATGAGCTTCGGGCCCATTGTAAACACAATAAAATGTTCCGGAAAGAAGATCGAGAATAGTAGTGAATGCTTTAACCGACACATTCTCCAAAGTTATCTCGTGGTGTCCGTCTATTACAGTCGAAGGTTTAGAGAAAACCTTTATATTACCATTCAAAACTCTATTCTACAACTCCCATTCAGTATTACACCAGTTTGAGGCCCCAAAAGTAAATTTTCCGGTTTTCCGTGGACTCCCACGTACAATTGAAAACTCTATGCTACAAGAATTTCCGGTTTGAAGAAAACCTTCATATTACCATTGAAAACTCCATTCTACAACTCCCATCCAGTATTACACCAGTTTAAGGCCCCAAAAGTAGATTTTCCGGTTTACCGTGGACTCCCACGTACAATTGAAAACTCTATGCTACAAGAATTTCCGGTTTCAAAAAATCTTTATATGACAATTAAAAACTTTATTCTACAACTCCCATACAGTATTACACCAGTTTAAGGCCCCAAAAGTAGATTTTCCGGTTTACCGTGGACTCCCACGTACAATTGAAAACTCTATTCTACAAGAATTTCCGGTTTGACGAAAACCTTCATATTACCATTGAAAACTCTATTCTACAACTCCCATCCAGTATTACACCAGTTTAAGGCCCCAAAAGTAGATTTTCCGGTTTACCGTGGACTCCCACGTACAATTGAAAACTCTATGCTACAAGAATTTCCGGTTTCAAAAAATCTTTATATGACAATTAAAAACTTTATTCTACAACTCCCATCCAGTATTACACCAGTTTAAGGCCCCAAAAGTAGATTTTCCGGTTTACCGTGGACTCCCACGTACAATTGAAAACTCTATTCTACAAGAATTTCCGGTTTGACGAAAACCTTCATATTACCATTGAAAACTCTATTCTACAACTCCCATCCAGTATTACACCAGTTTAAGGCCCCAAAAGTAGATTTTCCGGTTTACCGTGGACTCCCACGTACAATTGAAAACTCTATGCTACAAGAATTTCCGGTTTGACGAAAACCTTCATATTGAAAACTCTATTCTACAACTCCCATCCAGTATTACACCAGTTTGAGGCCCCAAAAGTAGATTTTCCGATTTTCCGTGGACTCCCACGTACAATTGAAAACTCTATGCTACAAGAATTTCCGGTTTCAAAAAATCTTTATATGACAATTAAAAACTTTATTCTACAACTCCCATCCAGTATTACACCAGTTTTAGGCCCCAAAAGTAAATTTTCCGGTTTACCGTGGACTCCCACGTACAATTGAAAACTCTATGCTACAAGAATTTCCGGTTTAAAGAAAACCTTTATATTACCATTCAAAACTTTATTCTACAACTCCCATTCAGTATTACACCAGTTTTAGGCCCCAAAAGTAAATTTTCCGGTTTACCGTGGACTCCCACGTACAATTGAAAACTCTATGCTACAACTCCCATTCATTATTACACCCGCTTTTGGTCACAAAAGTAGATTTTCCGGTTTACCGTGGACTCCCACGTACAATTGAAAACTCTATTCTACAACTCCCATTCAGTATTACACCCACTTTTGGTCACAAAAGTAGATTTTCCGGTTTACCGTGGACTCCCACGTACAATTGAAAACTCTATTCTACAACTCCCATTCAGTATTACACCCGCTTTTGGTCACAAAAGTAGATTTTCCGGTTTACCGTGGACTCCCACGTACAATTGAAAACTGTATGCTACAGGAATTTCCGGTTTAAAGAAAACCTTTACATTACCATTCAAAACTCTATTCTACAACTCCCATTCAGTATTACACCAGTTTGAGGCCCCAAAAGTAGATTTTTCGGTTTTCCGTGGACTCCCACGTACAATTGAAAACTCTATGCTACAAGAATTTCCGGTTTGAAGAAAACCTTCATATTACCATTTCAAACTCTATTCTACAACTCCCATCCAGTATTACACCAGTTTAAGGCCCCAAAAGTAGCTTTTCCGGTTTACCGTGGACTCCCACGTACAATTGAAAACTCTATGCTACAAGAATTTCCGGTTTCAAAAAATCTTTATATGACAATTAAAAACTTTATTCTACAACTCCCATCCAGTATTACACCAGTTTAAGGCCCCAAAAGTAGATTTTCCGGTTTACCGTGGACTCCCACGTAGAATTGAAAACTCTATTCTACAACTCCCATTCAGTATTACACCCGCTTTTGGTCACAAAAGTAGATTTTCCGGTTTACCGTGGACTCCCACGTACAATTGAAAACTCTATTCTACAAGAATTTCCGGTTTGACGAAAACCTTCATATTACCATTGAAAACTCTATTCTACAACTCCCATCCAGTATTACACCAGTTTAAGGCCCCAAAAGTAGATTTTCCGGTTTACCGTGGACTCCCACGTACAATTGAAAACTCTATGCTACAAGAATTTCCGGTTTCAAAAAATCTTTATATGACAATTAAAAACTTTATTCTACAACTCCCATCCAGTATTACACCAGTTTAAGGCCCCAAAAGTAGATTTTCCGGTTTACCGTGGACTCCCACGTAGAATTGAAAACTCTATTCTACAACTCCCATCCAGTATTACACCAGTTTAAGGCCCCAAAAGTAGATTTTCCGGTTTACCGTGGACTCCCACGTACAATTGAAAACTCTATTCTACAAGAATTTCCGGTTTGACGAAAACCTTCATATTGAAAACTCTATTCTACAACTCCCATC
This sequence comes from Litoditis marina, assembly GCA_964036275.1. Taxonomy (NCBI): domain Eukaryota; kingdom Metazoa; phylum Nematoda; class Chromadorea; order Rhabditida; family Rhabditidae; genus Litoditis; species Litoditis marina. The sequence continues at coordinate 15,514,335 of OZ038437.1, read as the reverse complement.
CAGTATTACACCAGTTTAAGGCCCCAAAAGTAGATTTTCCGGTTTACCGTGGACTCCCACGTACAATTGAAAACTCTATGCTACAAGAATTTCCGGTTTCAAAAAATCTTTATATCACAATTAAAAACTTTATTCTACAACTCCCATCCAGTATTACACCAGTTTAAGGCCCCAAAAGTAGATTTTCCGGTTTACCGTGGACTCCCACGTACAATTGAAAACTCTATTCTACAACTCCCATTCAGTATTACACCAGTTTAAGGCCCCAAAAGTAGATTTTCCGGTTTACCGTGGAATTCCACGTACAAGTGAAAACACACTTCTACAAGAATTTCCGGTTTCAAGAAAACCTTTATATTACCATTGAAAACTCTATTCTACAACTTCCATCCAGTATTACACTAGTTTTAGGTCACAAAAGTAAATTTTTCGGTTTACCGTGGACTCCCACGTACAATTGAAAACTCTATGCTACAAGAATTTCCGGTTTAAAGAAAACCTTTATATTACCATTGAAAACTCTATTCTACAACTCCCATTCAGTATTACACCCGCTTTTGGTCACAAAAGTAGATTTTCCAGTTTTCCGTGGAATCCCACGTACAATTGAAAACTATATTCTACAACTCCCATTCAGTATTACACCAGTTTAAGGCCCCAAAAGTAGATTTTCCGATTTTCCGTGGACTCCCACGTACAATTGAAAACGCTATGCTACAAGAATTTCCGGTGTCAAAAAACCTTTATATGACAATTAAAAACTTTATTCTACAACTCCCATTCAGTATTACACCAGTTTTTGGTTCCAGAAGTAGAATTTTCAGTTTTCCGTGGATTCCCACGTACAATTGAAAACTCTATTCTACAACTCCCATTCAGTATTACACCAGTTTAAGGCCCCAAAAGTAGATTTTCCGGTTTACCGTGGACTCCCACGTACAATTGAAAACGCTATGCTACAAGAATTTCCGGTGTCAAAAAACCTTTATATGACAATTAAAAACTTTATTCTACAACTCCCATTCAGTATTACACCAGTTTTTGGTTCCAGAAGTAGAATTTTCAGTTTTCCGTGGATTCCCACGTACAATTGAAAACTCTATTCTGCAACTGACATTCAGTATTACGTGTATTACGCCAGTTTTAGGCCTGAAAACTAAACATTGATCAAGTGGAAAGATGAAAAATTAGAAATCTACTGTGGGATCGCACGACAAACTGTGAGGTCGTACTCTTGCTTAGGTTTAGTCCCAGTTAGGCTCAGTTCCTAATACCCGGTTTCGGCTTAGGTAAGACATAAGGCTTAGACCTTAGAATGTAAGACTTTTCGGCCTAGGTAAGACTTATGCTTAGGCTTAGGTTAAGGTTTAGGCTTAGGTTGAGGCGTAGGCTTAGGTTTAGGCTTAGGTTAAGTTTTAGGCTTAGGTTAAGGCTGGGTTTTGGGCTTTAGGCTTTAGGCTACATTTTGCAGATTTAGTGATCAGCAATGTAATTAAAACATGATATTTCATTGAAACGCACCAATTAGATGGAATACTGTAGACCTACTCAATAAAAATACGACAACATTAGCTACTGTATTTCCAGCTGGTAGAGTCGATCGAGACCAATTATAAGGAACAATATTATTTCTCCAGAATATTTATTTAAAAAAACTAAAAGCCAAAAACTGCTGTACAAAAGGTGGAAAATGGTAACTTTATCTCTTTCTCATGTCAATTATAACCGAGTTTCAGCAAAAACAACCATTATCTCCGCCATACAAATATTCATACTAGAAAAACAATTGAAAACACCCTGTCTCTAAAAACCATTTGGAAAATTGTATTTAGTCATAATCGCCACAAGTTTACTTCCAGCCAGCTCCAGCTGTCTGTTCCTATAATGATTTCCGCGGGCTCTTGTCCATTAAACTACGGTCTTCTTATGTGGCCCTATGGCGCAGCGGTAGAGTGCTCGCTTCATAAGCCAGAGGTGCCTGGTTCGAGTCCTGGCGTCGGTTTTAATTTTGCAGAAACTCGTGGTATTTCACCGTGGCTTGCCTCCCACTAGACAGCTAAAAGTCCTTCTCACGAATTGTTTATTTTCTGTTTTTACTTATATTCTTCTGAATAAACATAGGGGAGTTCTATGAATCAAGAGGTTGAATGTCTATGGCAAATCTGTTTCTATTTTGATAAATTGTTCGGATGAGCATAAAAATGAAGAGAAAAACAAATCAATATAGCAGTATAAACACATATTTACACTCTTTTGGAATAAATCCAAGTGTAAGCTGTAATGTTCAGCCAAGTACAGTGATCTGAGAACAGAGCAGTGAAAAATAATAAAAAAAAAACATTAAAACATTAGTAAACAAATTATTCAGTTCGTATTATTACTTTTAATACTCTTTTTAACCCAATCCCAATATATCCTGAAATTTCCAGCCCTTTCCATTTTTTTAGATGGGAGCAGTTTCTCTCTGGTTAGCAACCAATACTAAATATAAGCCCCGCCCCTTTTACAATGGTTAAGCCCGTGGACTTCCACGGAATTCCGTGGAGTCCCACGAATTTGCGTTCCCAGCTAGAACGCGTGCCCGAAAAATCGACCAAAAAACGTCCAAAAGTAAAATATAATATTTTGAACACTGAATATCATCAGTGCATACATTCTTGAGCACAATAACCGAGTTTTGAACAAAAATACTAATTTTGAATTTTTCTCATAATATAGCTAGTTTTATTTCATCAATCTGGTAAATCTAAGATTGCACTTGTAAGATGCCATTTAACCCTCAATAGAGGCAACAGAAAAACTGCCCGACTGTCAGATGTCTGCGTCTCCTACAACTGCCCGCTATTCTCTGTTTCGATGACATAAAGAAGAATGGGCAGGGAAATATATAATACCAACATTGCACACATTTTTACATTGAACATTGGACATTAGAGGCGCGGACGATTTTTTTCTGCGCGCACAACTCCCTCGTTGTAGTTTCATCTGCAACACAGCAGTATTCTCCGATCACGAGTGAAAGACAGCGTGATCAAACTACAAAGAAAGATTAACAAGACATGTATAGTTTGAGCCAGCCTTCGACCTTCATTTGGCCATAGGTTGTAATCCTTTATGCGATAAAATCTACGGACTTGAGAGCAAAACACCTTAGTTCGGGTGGTTCTCGGACTTTTGAAACGCATTAATCAAAAGTACGTTGTTTTTTCATTCATACCAGATTTTCTTCCGTGTCAGCTGAAACGTTGGGTTGTAATTTGACAGTCGCCACCAGCTGGTGACATCTAATCACAGAGCTGGTTGGCTTGAGTCGGAACTAGTAGTTTGATCCCCTGTACGACAGTTTTGAAACACAACTGAACTAAAACAATGCAACACTTTATATTCATTTACATTTCAACAGTTTGTTATTCCTGACAGTTACAAATATGTAAAACGAACAGCATACAACTCAAAAAAGAACAATATGCCATAAAAATTAGTTACAAAATCAATAAACTTGATGAGCAAAAGTCAAAGTGAGAGTAATTCACACGAAAATAACCCGGCTGTAAACGCATCAATTTCAAGAAACACAATAAAAAGGTGAACGTAAGACGAGAGATCAGCCAGGATAGAAAAACTCGTATTAATCAATAACGGTGACATTTGAGATTGAAACTGTGAGGATCTATTTAGAAAGTCTACACAAAAAACAGAGAGTGAGAAGTAACCCGAATCCAGGTACAATGAAGAAGCTTGGGAAGGAAGAAATATAATCTGTACCACTAGTACAAACTCTGGAAGTTTGGAACCAAATTATGGCATGATTCACAAGAAAAAGCCACTCGAAGATTTGAAGGATTACTGTAGAAGGACATCGATTGGTGAGAGAGGGTGCACTAGGGGCGACACGGCCTCTCCTGGACCAGTTCGATGCTAGCGGCAACGCTCAGTCGATCGAGCAACTCTGAACTTATTCTTTTCGAATCACTCTCAGTCCATACTTCCATCAGATAACGCTGAAACAAGGAAGATTAGGCGGTTTACACATGCAACCAGGTTGCTTGTGTACAAAACTGTTGGTTGCATCTCGAATGCAACCGAATTTGTCTACAGTGAGATAGTTTGGTTATGTTATGTGATTTTGGTTGCATTTGAAAAGCACCCAGGTTGCATTTGAAAGCAACCAATAGTTTTGTACACAAGCAACTTTCTCTGTCTCACATCCCGCCGAGATGTAAGAGACGAGAAATAGTGAGGCAGAGCGAGAGACGCAGGAAGGGGTGAAGGGGCCGGGATCTTCTAGCACACGTACTTTGTATGGTGTATGGATGGATACGAAACACTCACCCAAAGCGAAGCAAGCTTGCACTTGTCTGCTAGTAAGAGCTGCTGATATCGAGTAAAGTTCCAGAAACGGGTCTGGTCTTTGATTATTGATTCGATGAGGCGAGCATCCAGAAACTGCATACCAAAACGCTCGGTCAGAGACAGAAGTTCCTCGTAGAACGCTGAAAATTACGAATAACCTTCTTTAAATTTTTAAAGCTGGACGATTATGGGATTGTGTGGACCAATCCCGACGCAACGGTCCTTTAAACTGCAATTGAAAAATATATTGCAGTTTAAAGGTCGGAACCGTTGGGATTGGTTCATATACTCGTCCTTCTTTAACGACAAATACCAGAGTTCCAGATACTGATCACATTTTTACATTCGCGCATTTCTGGCTTACTTTGTAATGTAAACTTGAATGCTATTGTCGAAAGCACTCTCTTTCCGGAAACACGAAAACTTATTTTTGAATCTTTGTAAATTTGACGAATCTTTTTAATATTCATTGAGCATAATGAAAACTGACCCATATGAGCTTCGGGCCCATTGTAAACACAATAAAATGTTCCGGAAAGAAGATCGAGAATAGTAGTGAATGCTTTAACCGACACATTCTCCAAAGTTATCTCGTGGTGTCCGTCTATTACAGTCGAAGGTTTAGAGAAAACCTTTATATTACCATTCAAAACTCTATTCTACAACTCCCATTCAGTATTACACCAGTTTGAGGCCCCAAAAGTAAATTTTCCGGTTTTCCGTGGACTCCCACGTACAATTGAAAACTCTATGCTACAAGAATTTCCGGTTTGAAGAAAACCTTCATATTACCATTGAAAACTCCATTCTACAACTCCCATCCAGTATTACACCAGTTTAAGGCCCCAAAAGTAGATTTTCCGGTTTACCGTGGACTCCCACGTACAATTGAAAACTCTATGCTACAAGAATTTCCGGTTTCAAAAAATCTTTATATGACAATTAAAAACTTTATTCTACAACTCCCATACAGTATTACACCAGTTTAAGGCCCCAAAAGTAGATTTTCCGGTTTACCGTGGACTCCCACGTACAATTGAAAACTCTATTCTACAAGAATTTCCGGTTTGACGAAAACCTTCATATTACCATTGAAAACTCTATTCTACAACTCCCATCCAGTATTACACCAGTTTAAGGCCCCAAAAGTAGATTTTCCGGTTTACCGTGGACTCCCACGTACAATTGAAAACTCTATGCTACAAGAATTTCCGGTTTCAAAAAATCTTTATATGACAATTAAAAACTTTATTCTACAACTCCCATCCAGTATTACACCAGTTTAAGGCCCCAAAAGTAGATTTTCCGGTTTACCGTGGACTCCCACGTACAATTGAAAACTCTATTCTACAAGAATTTCCGGTTTGACGAAAACCTTCATATTACCATTGAAAACTCTATTCTACAACTCCCATCCAGTATTACACCAGTTTAAGGCCCCAAAAGTAGATTTTCCGGTTTACCGTGGACTCCCACGTACAATTGAAAACTCTATGCTACAAGAATTTCCGGTTTGACGAAAACCTTCATATTGAAAACTCTATTCTACAACTCCCATCCAGTATTACACCAGTTTGAGGCCCCAAAAGTAGATTTTCCGATTTTCCGTGGACTCCCACGTACAATTGAAAACTCTATGCTACAAGAATTTCCGGTTTCAAAAAATCTTTATATGACAATTAAAAACTTTATTCTACAACTCCCATCCAGTATTACACCAGTTTTAGGCCCCAAAAGTAAATTTTCCGGTTTACCGTGGACTCCCACGTACAATTGAAAACTCTATGCTACAAGAATTTCCGGTTTAAAGAAAACCTTTATATTACCATTCAAAACTTTATTCTACAACTCCCATTCAGTATTACACCAGTTTTAGGCCCCAAAAGTAAATTTTCCGGTTTACCGTGGACTCCCACGTACAATTGAAAACTCTATGCTACAACTCCCATTCATTATTACACCCGCTTTTGGTCACAAAAGTAGATTTTCCGGTTTACCGTGGACTCCCACGTACAATTGAAAACTCTATTCTACAACTCCCATTCAGTATTACACCCACTTTTGGTCACAAAAGTAGATTTTCCGGTTTACCGTGGACTCCCACGTACAATTGAAAACTCTATTCTACAACTCCCATTCAGTATTACACCCGCTTTTGGTCACAAAAGTAGATTTTCCGGTTTACCGTGGACTCCCACGTACAATTGAAAACTGTATGCTACAGGAATTTCCGGTTTAAAGAAAACCTTTACATTACCATTCAAAACTCTATTCTACAACTCCCATTCAGTATTACACCAGTTTGAGGCCCCAAAAGTAGATTTTTCGGTTTTCCGTGGACTCCCACGTACAATTGAAAACTCTATGCTACAAGAATTTCCGGTTTGAAGAAAACCTTCATATTACCATTTCAAACTCTATTCTACAACTCCCATCCAGTATTACACCAGTTTAAGGCCCCAAAAGTAGCTTTTCCGGTTTACCGTGGACTCCCACGTACAATTGAAAACTCTATGCTACAAGAATTTCCGGTTTCAAAAAATCTTTATATGACAATTAAAAACTTTATTCTACAACTCCCATCCAGTATTACACCAGTTTAAGGCCCCAAAAGTAGATTTTCCGGTTTACCGTGGACTCCCACGTAGAATTGAAAACTCTATTCTACAACTCCCATTCAGTATTACACCCGCTTTTGGTCACAAAAGTAGATTTTCCGGTTTACCGTGGACTCCCACGTACAATTGAAAACTCTATTCTACAAGAATTTCCGGTTTGACGAAAACCTTCATATTACCATTGAAAACTCTATTCTACAACTCCCATCCAGTATTACACCAGTTTAAGGCCCCAAAAGTAGATTTTCCGGTTTACCGTGGACTCCCACGTACAATTGAAAACTCTATGCTACAAGAATTTCCGGTTTCAAAAAATCTTTATATGACAATTAAAAACTTTATTCTACAACTCCCATCCAGTATTACACCAGTTTAAGGCCCCAAAAGTAGATTTTCCGGTTTACCGTGGACTCCCACGTAGAATTGAAAACTCTATTCTACAACTCCCATCCAGTATTACACCAGTTTAAGGCCCCAAAAGTAGATTTTCCGGTTTACCGTGGACTCCCACGTACAATTGAAAACTCTATTCTACAAGAATTTCCGGTTTGACGAAAACCTTCATATTGAAAACTCTATTCTACAACTCCCATCCAGTATTACACCAGTTTAAGGCCCCAAAAGTAGATTTTCCGGTTTACCGTGGACTCCCACGTACAATTGAAAACTCTATGCTACAAGAATTTCCGGTTTCAAAAAATCTTTATATCACAATTAAAAACTTTATTCTACAACTCCCATCCAGTATTACACCAGTTTAAGGCCCCAAAAGTAGATTTTCCGGTTTACCGTGGACTCCCACGTACAATTGAAAACTGTATTCTACAACTCCCATTCAGTATTACACCAGTTTAAGGCCGCAAAAGTAGATTTCGCGGTTTACCGTGGACTCCCACGTACAATTGAAAACTCCATGCTACAAGAATTTCCGGTTTCAAAAAATCTTTATATGACAATTAAAAACTTTATTCTACAACTCCCATCCAGTATTACACCAGTTTAAGGCCCCAAAAGTAGATTTTCCGGTTTACCGTGGACTCCCACGTACAATTGAAAACTCTATTCTACAAGAATTTCCGGTTTGACGAAAACCTTCATATTACCATTGAAAACTCTATTCTACAACTCCCATCCAGTATTACACCAGTTTAAGGCCCCAAAAGTAGATTTTCCGGTTTACCGTGGACTCCCACGTACAATTGAAAACTCTATGCTACAAGAATTTCCGGTTTCAAAAAATCTTTATATGACAATTAAAAACTTTATTCTACAACTCCCATCCAGTATTACACCAGTTTAAGGCCCCAAAAGTAGATTTTCCGGTTTACCGTGGACTCCCACGTAGAATTGAAAACTCTATTCTACAACTCCCATTCAGTATTACACCCGCTTTTGGTCACAAAAGTAGATTTTCCGGTTTACCGTGGACTCCCACGTACAATTGAAAACTCTATTCTACAAGAATTTCCGGTTTGACGAAAACCTTCATATTACCATTGAAAACTCTATTCTACAACTCCCATCCAGTATTACACCAGTTTAAGGCCCCAAAAGTAGATTTTCCGGTTTACCGTGGACTCCCACGTACAATTGAAAACTCTATTCTACAAGAATTTCCGGTTTGACGAAAACCTTCATATTGAAAACTCTATTCTACAACTCCCATCCAGTATTACACCAGTTTGAGGCCCCAAAAGTAGATTTTCCGATTTTCCGTGGACTCCCACGTACAATTGAAAACTCTATGCTACAAGAATTTCCGGTTTCAAAAAATCTTTATATCACAATTAAAAACTTTATTCTACAACTCCCATCCAGTATTACACCAGTTTAAGGCCCCAAAAGTAGATTTTCCGGTTTACCGTGGACTCCCACGTACAATTGAAAACTGTATTCTACAACTCCCATTCAGTATTACACCAGTTTAAGGCCGCAAAAGTAGATTTCGCGGTTTACCGTGGACTCCCACGTACAATTGAAAACTCCATGCTACAAGAATTTCCGGTTTCAAAAAATCTTTATATGACAATTAAAAACTTTATTCTACAACTCCCATCCAGTATTACACCAGTTTTAGGCCCCAAAAGTAAATTTTCCGGTTTACCGTGGACTCCCACGTACAATTGAAAACTCTATGCTACAAGAATTTCCGGTTTAAAGAAAACCTTTATATTACCATTCAAAACTTTATTCTACAACTCCCATTCAGTATTACACCAGTTTTAGGCCCCAAAAGTAAATTTTCCGGTTTACCGTGGACTCCCACGTACAATTGAAAACTCTATGCTACAACTCCCATTCATTATTACACCCGCTTTTGGTCACAAAAGTAGATTTTCCGGTTTACCGTGGACTCCCACGTACAATTGAAAACTCTATTCTACAACTCCCATTCAGTATTACACCCACTTTTGGTCACAAAAGTAGATTTTCCGGTTTACCGTGGACTCCCACGTACAATTGAAAACTCTATTCTACAACTCCCATTCAGTATTACACCCGCTTTTGGTCACAAAAGTAGATTTTCCGGTTTACCGTGGACTCCCACGTACAATTGAAAACTGTATGCTACAGGAATTTCCGGTTTAAAGAAAACCTTTACATTACCATTCAAAACTCTATTCTACAACTCCCATTCAGTATTACACCAGTTTGAGGCCCCAAAAGTAGATTTTTCGGTTTTCCGTGGACTCCCACGTACAATTGAAAACTCTATGCTACAAGAATTTCCGGTTTGAAGAAAACCTTCATATTACCATTTCAAACTCTATTCTACAACTCCCATCCAGTATTACACCAGTTTAAGGCCCCAAAAGTAGCTTTTCCGGTTTACCGTGGACTCCCACGTACAATTGAAAACTCTATGCTACAAGAATTTCCGGTTTCAAAAAATCTTTATATGACAATTAAAAACTTTATTCTACAACTCCCATCCAGTATTACACCAGTTTAAGGCCCCAAAAGTAGATTTTCCGGTTTACCGTGGACTCCCACGTAGAATTGAAAACTCTATTCTACAACTCCCATTCAGTATTACACCCGCTTTTGGTCACAAAAGTAGATTTTCCGGTTTACCGTGGACTCCCACGTACAATTGAAAACTCTATTCTACAAGAATTTCCGGTTTGACGAAAACCTTCATATTACCATTGAAAACTCTATTCTACAACTCCCATCCAGTATTACACCAGTTTAAGGCCCCAAAAGTAGATTTTCCGGTTTACCGTGGACTCCCACGTACAATTGAAAACTCTATGCTACAAGAATTTCCGGTTTCAAAAAATCTTTATATGACAATTAAAAACTTTATTCTACAACTCCCATCCAGTATTACACCAGTTTAAGGCCCCAAAAGTAGATTTTCCGGTTTACCGTGGACTCCCACGTAGAATTGAAAACTCTATTCTACAACTCCCATCCAGTATTACACCAGTTTAAGGCCCCAAAAGTAGATTTTCCGGTTTACCGTGGACTCCCACGTACAATTGAAAACTCTATTCTACAAGAATTTCCGGTTTGACGAAAACCTTCATATTGAAAACTCTATTCTACAACTCCCATCCAGTATTACACCAGTTTAAGGCCCCAAAAGTAGATTTTCCGGTTTACCGTGGACTCCCACGTACAATTGAAAACTCTATGCTACAAGAATTTCCGGTTTCAAAAAATCTTTATATCACAATTAAAAACTTTATTCTACAACTCCCATCCAGTATTACACCAGTTTAAGGCCCCAAAAGTAGATTTTCCGGTTTACCGTGGACTCCCACGTACAATTGAAAACTGTATTCTACAACTCCCATTCAGTATTACACCAGTTTAAGGCCGCAAAAGTAGATTTCGCGGTTTACCGTGGACTCCCACGTACAATTGAAAACTCCATGCTACAAGAATTTCCGGTTTCAAAAAATCTTTATATGACAATTAAAAACTTTATTCTACAACTCCCATCCAGTATTACACCAGTTTAAGGCCCCAAAAGTAGATTTTCCGGTTTACCGTGGACTCCCACGTACAATTGAAAACTCTATTCTACAAGAATTTCCGGTTTGACGAAAACCTTCATATTACCATTGAAAACTCTATTCTACAACTCCCATCCAGTATTACACCAGTTTAAGGCCCCAAAAGTAGATTTTCCGGTTTACCGTGGACTCCCACGTACAATTGAAAACTCTATGCTACAAGAATTTCCGGTTTCAAAAAATCTTTATATGACAATTAAAAACTTTATTCTACAACTCCCATCCAGTATTACACCAGTTTAAGGCCCCAAAAGTAGATTTTCCGGTTTACCGTGGACTCCCACGTAGAATTGAAAACTCTATTCTACAACTCCCATTCAGTATTACACCCGCTTTTGGTCACAAAAGTAGATTTTCCGGTTTACCGTGGACTCCCACGTACAATTGAAAACTCTATTCTACAAGAATTTCCGGTTTGACGAAAACCTTCATATTACCATTGAAAACTCTATTCTACAACTCCCATCCAGTATTACACCAGTTTAAGGCCCCAAAAGTAGATTTTCCGGTTTACCGTGGACTCCCACGTACAATTGAAAACTCTATTCTACAAGAATTTCCGGTTTGACGAAAACCTTCATATTGAAAACTCTATTCTACAACTCCCATCCAGTATTACACCAGTTTGAGGCCCCAAAAGTAGATTTTCCGATTTTCCGTGGACTCCCACGTACAATTGAAAACTCTATGCTACAAGAATTTCCGGTTTCAAAAAATCTTTATATCACAATTAAAAACTTTATTCTACAACTCCCATCCAGTATTACACCAGTTTAAGGCCCCAAAAGTAGATTTTCCGGTTTACCGTGGACTCCCACGTACAATTGAAAACTGTATTCTACAACTCCCATTCAGTATTACACCAGTTTAAGGCCGCAAAAGTAGATTTCGCGGTTTACCGTGGACTCCCACGTACAATTGAAAACTCCATGCTACAAGAATTTCCGGTTTCAAAAAATCTTTATATGACAATTAAAAACTTTATTCTACAACTCCCATCCAGTATTACACCAGTTTAAGGCCCCAAAAGTAGATTTTCCGGTTTACCGTGGACTCCCACGTACAATTGAAAACTCTATTCTACAACTCCCATTCAGTATTACACCAGTTTAAGGCCGCAAAAGTAGATTTTGCGGTTTACCGTGGACTCCCACGTACAATTGAAAACTCTATGCTACAAGAATTTCCGGTTTAAAGAAAATCTTTATATTACCATTGAAAACTCTATTCTACAACTCCCATGCAGTATTACACCAGTTTTGGTTCCAGAAGTAGAATTTCCAGTTTTCCGTGGAATCCCACGTATAATTGAAAATTCAGTATTACGTGTATTACGCCAGTTTTAGGCCTGAAAACTAATAATTGATCAAGTAGAAAGATGAAAAATTAGAAATCTACTGTGGGATCGCACGACAAACTGTGAGGTCGTACTCTTGCTTAGGTTTAGTCCCAGTTAGGCTCAATTCCTAATACCCGGTTTCAGCTTAGGTAAGACATAAGGCTTAGACCTTAGAATGTAAGACTTTTCGGCCTAGGTAAGACTTATGCTTAGGCTTAGGCTTAGGTTAAGGTTTAGGCTTAGGTCGAGGCGTAGGCTTAGGTTTAGGCTTAGGTTAAGTTGTAGGCTTAGGTTAAGGCTGGGTTTTGGGCTTTAGGCTTTAGGCTACATTTTGCAGATTTAGTGATCAGCAATGTAATTAAAACATTGATATTTCATTGAAACGCACCAATTAGATGGAATACTGTAGACCTACTCAATAAAAATACGACAACATTAGCTACTGTATTTCCAGCTGGTAGAGTCGATTGATACCAATTATAAGGAACAATATTATTTCTCCAGAATATTTATTTAAAAAAACTAAAAGCCAAAAACTGCTGTACAAAAGGTGGAAAATGGTAACTTTATCTCTTTCTCATGTCAATTATAACCGAGTTTCAGCAAAAACAACCATTATCTGCGCCATACAAATATTCATACTAGAAAAACAATTGAAAACACCCTGTCTCTAAAAACCATTTGGAAAATTTAGTCATAATCGCCACAAGTTTACTTCCAGCCAGCTCCAGCTGTCTGTTCCTATAATGATTTCCGCGGGCTCTTGTCCATTAAACTACGGTCTTCGTATGTGGCCCTATGGCGCAGCGGTAGAGTGCTCGCTTCATAAGCCAGAGGTGCCTGGTTCGAGTCCTGGCGTCGATTTTAATTTTGCAGAAACTCGTGGTATTTCACCGTGGCTTGCCTCCCACTAGACAGCTAAAAGTCCTTCTCACGAATTGTTTATTTTCTGTTTTTACTTATATTCTTCTGAATAAACATAGGGGAGTTCTATGAATCAAGAGGTTGAATGTCTATGGCAAATCTGTTTCTATTTTGATAAATTGTTCGGATGAGCATAAAAATGAAGAGAAAAACAAATCAATATAGCAGTATAAACACATATTTACACTCTTTTGGAGTAAATCCAAGTGTAAGCTGTAATGTTCAGCCAAGTACAGTGATCTGAGAACAGAGCAGTGAAAAATAATAAAAAAAAACATTAAAACATTAGTAAACAAATTATTCAGTTCGTATTATTACTTTTAATACTCTTTTTAACCCAATCCCAATATATCCTGAAATTTCCAGCCCTTTCCATTTTTTTAGATGGGAGCAGTTTCTCTCTGGTTAGCAACCAATACTAAATATAAGCCCCGCCCCTTTTACAATGGTTAAGCCCGTGGACTTCCACGGAATTCCGTGGAGTCCCACGAATTTGCGTTCCCAGCTAGAACGCGTGCCCGAAAAATCGACCAAAAAACGTCCAAAAGTAAAATATAATATTTTGAACACTGAATATGATCAGTGCATACATTCTTGAGCACAATAACCGAGTTTTGAACAAAAATATTAATTTTGAATTTTTCTCATAATATAGCTAGTTTTATTTCATCAATCTGGTAAATCTAAGATTGCACTTGTAAGATGGCATTTAACCGTCAATAGAGGCAACTGAGTGAGAAACTGTCTCGACTGTCTGCGTCTCCTACAACTGCCCGCTATTCTCTGTTTCGATGACATAGAGAAGAATGGGCAGGGAAATATATAATACCAACATTGGAGTACGGTCGCGGCCGACTTTCTTACTGCGCGCACAACTCCCTCGTTGTAGTTTCATCTGCAACACAGCAGTATTCTCAGATTACGAGTGAGAGGCAGTGTGATCAGACTACAAAGAAAGATTAACAAGGCATGTACAGTTTGAGCCAGCCTTCGACTTTCATTTGGCCATAGGTTGTAATCCTTTATGCGATAAAATCTACGGACTTGAGAGCAAAACACCTTAGTTCGGGTGGTTCTCGGACTTTTGAAACGCATTAATCAAAAGTACGTTGTTTTTTCATTCATACCAGATTTTCTTCCGTGTCAGCTGAAACCTTGGGTTGTAATTTGACAGTCGCCACCAGCTGGTGACATCTAATCACAGAGCTGGTTGGCTTGAGTCGGAACTAGTAGTTTGATCTCCTGTACGACAGTTTTGAAACACAACTGAACTAAAACAATGCAACACTTTTTATTCATTTACATTTTAACAGTTTGTTATTCCTGACGGTTACAAATATGTAAAACGAACAGCATACAACTCAAAAAAGAACAATATGCCATAAAAATTAGTTACAAAATCAATAAACTTGATGAGCAAAAGTCAAAGTGAGAGTAATTCACACGAAAATAACCCGGCTGTAAACGCATCAATTACAAGAGATCAAGAGAAGAGAGAGATCAGCCTAGGATAGAAAAAATCGTATTAATCAATAACGGTGACATTTGAGATTGAAACTGTGAGGATCTATTCAGAAAGTCTACACAAAAAACAGAGAGTGAGAAGTAACCCGAATCCAGGTACAATGAAGAAACTTGGAAAGGAAGGAATATCATCTGTACCACTAGTACAAACTCTGGAAGTTTGGATCCAAATTATGGCATGATTCACAAGAAAAAGCCACTCGAAGATTTGAAGGATTACTGTAGAAGGACATCGATTGGTGAGAGAGGGTACACTAGCGGCGACACCGCCTCTCCTGGACCAGTTCGATGCTAGCGGCAACGCTCAGTCGACCGAGAAACTCTGAACTTATTCTTTTCGAATCAATTTCAGTCCATACTTCCATCAGATAACGCTGAAACAAGGAAGATTAGGCGGTTTACACATGCAACCAGGTTGCTTGTGTACAAAACTGTTGGTTGCATCTCGAATGCAACCGAATTTGTCTACAGTGAGATAGTTTGGTTATGTTATGTGATTTTGGTTGCATTTGAAAAGCACCCAGGTTGCATTTGAAAGCAAGCAATAGTTTTGTACACAAGCAACTTTCTCTGCTCTCACATCCCGCCGAGATGTAAGAGACGAGAAATAGTTAGGCAGAGCGAGAGAGCGTACAAAACGTATAAAACACATACCAAGACAAACCATGTAAGCCAGTTTTTAACCATAGCATAGCCACAGCGAAAAAAGTTTTAGGTCACAAAAGTAGAATTTTCGGTTTACCGTGGAATTCCACGTACAAGTGAAAACACACTTCTACAAGAATTTCCGGTTTCAAGAAAACCTTTATATTACCATTGAAAACTCTATTCTACAACTTCCATCCAGTATTACACTAGTTTTAGGTCACAAAAGTAAATTTTTCGGTTTACCGTGGACTCCCACGTACAATTGAAAACTCTATGCTACAAGAATTTCCGGTTTAAAGAAAACCTTTATATTACCATTGAAAACTCTATTCTACAACTCCCATTCAGTATTACACCCGCTTTTGGTCACAAAAGTAGATTTTCCAGTTTTCCGTGGAATCCCACGTACAATTGAAAACTATATTCTACAACTCCCATTCAGTATTACACCAGTTTAAGGCCCCAAAAGTAGATTTTCCGATTTTCCGTGGACTCCCACGTACAATTGAAAACGCTATGCTACAAGAATTTCCGGTGTCAAAAAACCTTTATATGACAATTAAAAACTTTATTCTACAACTCCCATTCAGTATTACACCAGTTTTTGGTTCCAGAAGTAGAATTTTCAGTTTTCCGTGGATTCCCACGTACAATTGAAAACTCTATTCTACAACTCCCATTCAGTATTACACCAGTTTAAGGCCCCAAAAGTAGATTTTCCGGTTTACCGTGGACTCCCACGTACAATTGAAAACGCTATGCTACAAGAATTTCCGGTGTCAAAAAACCTTTATATGACAATTAAAAACTTTATTCTACAACTCCCATTCAGTATTACACCAGTTTTTGGTTCCAGAAGTAGAATTTTCAGTTTTCCGTGGATTCCCACGTACAATTGAAAACTCTATTCTGCAACTGACATTCAGTATTACGTGTATTACGCCAGTTTTAGGCCTGAAAACTAAACATTGATCAAGTGGAAAGATGAAAAATTAGAAATCTACTGTGGGATCGCACGACAAACTGTGAGGTCGTACTCTTGCTTAGGTTTAGTCCCAGTTAGGCTCAGTTCCTAATACCCGGTTTCGGCTTAGGTAAGACATAAGGCTTAGACCTTAGAATGTAAGACTTTTCGGCCTAGGTAAGACTTATGCTTAGGCTTAGGTTAAGGTTTAGGCTTAGGTTGAGGCGTAGGCTTAGGTTTAGGCTTAGGTTAAGTTTTAGGCTTAGGTTAAGGCTGGGTTTTGGGCTTTAGGCTTTAGGCTACATTTTGCAGATTTAGTGATCAGCAATGTAATTAAAACATGATATTTCATTGAAACGCACCAATTAGATGGAATACTGTAGACCTACTCAATAAAAATACGACAACATTAGCTACTGTATTTCCAGCTGGTAGAGTCGATCGAGACCAATTATAAGGAACAATATTATTTCTCCAGAATATTTATTTAAAAAAACTAAAAGCCAAAAACTGCTGTACAAAAGGTGGAAAATGGTAACTTTATCTCTTTCTCATGTCAATTATAACCGAGTTTCAGCAAAAACAACCATTATCTCCGCCATACAAATATTCATACTAGAAAAACAATTGAAAACACCCTGTCTCTAAAAACCATTTGGAAAATTGTATTTAGTCATAATCGCCACAAGTTTACTTCCAGCCAGCTCCAGCTGTCTGTTCCTATAATGATTTCCGCGGGCTCTTGTCCATTAAACTACGGTCTTCTTATGTGGCCCTATGGCGCAGCGGTAGAGTGCTCGCTTCATAAGCCAGAGGTGCCTGGTTCGAGTCCTGGCGTCGGTTTTAATTTTGCAGAAACTCGTGGTATTTCACCGTGGCTTGCCTCCCACTAGACAGCTAAAAGTCCTTCTCACGAATTGTTTATTTTCTGTTTTTACTTATATTCTTCTGAATAAACATAGGGGAGTTCTATGAATCAAGAGGTTGAATGTCTATGGCAAATCTGTTTCTATTTTGATAAATTGTTCGGATGAGCATAAAAATGAAGAGAAAAACAAATCAATATAGCAGTATAAACACATATTTACACTCTTTTGGAGTAAATCCAAGTGTAAGCTGTAATGTTCAGCCAAGTACAGTGATCTGAGAACAGAGCAGTGAAAAATAATTAAAAAAAACATTAAAACATTAGTAAACAAATTATTCAGTTCCTATTATTACTTTTAATACTCTTTTTAACCCAATCCCAATATATCCTGAAATTTCCAGCCCTTTCCATTTTTTTAGATGGGAGCAGTTTCTCTCTGGTTAGCAACCAATACTAAATATAAGCCCCGCCCCTTTTACAATGGTTAAGCCCGTGGACTTCCACGGAATTCCGTGGAGTCCCACGAATTTGCGTTCCCAGCTAGAACGCGTGCCCGAAAAATCGACCAAAAAACGTCCAAAAGTAAAATATAATATTTTGAACACTGAATATCATCAGTGCATACATTCTTGAGCACAATAACCGAGTTTTGAACAAAAATATTAATTTTGAATTTTTCTCATAATATAGCTAGTTTTATTTCATCAATCTGGTAAATCTAAGATTGCACTTGTAAGATGGCATTTAACCGTCAATAGAGGTAACTGAGTGAGAAACTGTCTCGACTGTCTGCGTCTCCTACAACTGCCCGCTATTCTCTGTTTCGATGACATAAAGAAGAATGGGCAGGGAAATATATAATACCAACATTGGAGTACGGTCGCGGCCGACTTTCTTACTGCGCGCACAACTCCCTCGTTGTAGTTTCATCTGCAACACAGCAGTATTCTCAGATTACGAGTGAGAGGCAGCGTGATCAGACTACAAAGAAAGATGAACAAGGCATGTATAGTTTGAGCCAGCCTTCGTAGGGCAACCTTCTTTTTGCCATACTATGGGTTGTAATTCTTTATGGGGTAAAATCTATGGACATCACGTGAACAGAATAAAACATCTTAGTTCGGGTGGTTCTCGGATTCAGACTTTTGAAACGCATTAAATAATGGCACGTTTTTTATTTATACCAGGTTTTCTTTCGTGTCAGCTGAAACCTTGGGTTGTAATTTGACAGTCGCCACCAGCTGGTGACATCTAATCACAGAGCTGGTTGGCTTGAGTCGGAACTAGTAGTTTGATCTCCTGTACGACAGTTTTGAAACACAACTGAACTAAAACAATGCAACACTTTATATTCATTTACATTTTAACAGTTTGTTATTCCTGACAGTTACAAATATGTAAAACGAACAGCATACAACTCAAAAAAGAACAATATGCCATAAAAATTAGTTACAAAATCAATAAACTTGATGAGCAAAAGTCAAAGTGAGAGTAATTCACACGAAAATAACCCGGCTGTAAACGCATCAATTACAAGAGATCAAGAGAAGAGAGAGATCAGCCTAGGATAGAAAAACTCGTATTAATCAATAACGGTGACATTTGAGATTGAAACTGTGAGGATCTATTTAGAAAGTCTACACAAAAAACAGAGAGTGAGAAGTAACCCGAATCCAGGTACAATGAAGAAACTTGGGAAGGAAGGAATATCATCTGTACCACTAGTACAAACTCTGGAAGTTTGGAACCAAATTATGGCATGATTCACAAGAAAAAGCCACTCGCAGATTTGAAGGATTACTGTAGAAGGACATCGATTGGTGAGAGAGGGTACACTAGGGGCGACTCCGCCTCTCCCGGACCAGTTCGATGCTAGCGGCAACGCTCAGTCGATCGAGAAACTCTGAACTTATTCTTTTCGAATCACTCTCAGTCCATACTTCCATCAGATAACGCTGAAACAAGGAAGATTAGGCGGTTTACACATGCAACCAGGTTGCTTGTGTACAAAACTGTTGGTTGCATCTCGAATGCAACCGAATTTGTCTACAGTGAGATAGTTTGGTTATGTTATCTGATTTTGGTTGCATTTGAAAAGCACCCAGGTTGCATTTGAAAGCAACCAATAGTTTTGTACACAAGCAACTTTCTCTGCTCTCACATCCCGCCGAGATGTAAGAGACGAGAAATAGTGAGGCAGAGCGAGAGACGCAGGAAGGGATGAAGGGGCCGGGATCTTCTAGCACACGTACTCTGTATGGTGTATGGATGGATACGAAACACTCACCCAAAGCGAAGCAAGCTTGCACTTGTCTGCTAGTAAGAGCTGCTGATATCGAGTAAAGTTCCAGAAACGGGTCTGGTCTTTGATTATTGATTCGATGAGGCGAGCATCCAGAAACTGCATACCAAAACGCTCGGTCAGAGACAGAAGTTCCTCGTAGAACGCTGAAAATTACGAATAACCTTCTTTAAATTTTTAAAGCTGGACGATTATGGGATTGTGTGGACCGATCCCGACGCAACGGTCCTTTAAACTGCAATTGAAAAATATATTGCAGTTTAAAGGTCGGATCCGTTGGGATTGGTTCATATACTCGTCCTTCTTTAATGATATATTATTAATAATAGTTCATTATTTACGATCAAACATTAATTCATGATTATATACTTCAAAGCAGGACGATTATGTGGACCAATCCCGACGCATCGGTCCTTTAAACTGCATTTTAAGAAAGATATTGCAGTTTAAAGGTCGGAACGGTTGGGATTGGTTCATATACTCGTCCTTCTTTAATGATATATTATTAATAATAGTTCATTATTTACGATCAAACATTAATTCATGATTATATACTTCAAAGCAGGACGATTATGTGGACCAATCCCGACGCATCGGTCCTTTAAACTGCATTTTAAGAAAGATATTGCAGTTTAAAGGTCGGAACCGTTGGGATTGGTTCACATACTCGTCCTTCTTCAATGATATATTATTAATAATAGTTCATTATTTACGATCAAACATTAATTCATGATTATATACTTCAAAGCAGGACGATTATGTGGACCAATCCCGACGCATCGGTCCTTTAAACTGCATTTTAAGAAAGATATTGCAGTTTAAAGGTCGGAACGGTTGGGATTGGTTCATATACTCGTCCTTCTTTAACGACAAATACCAGAGTTCCAGATACTGATCACATTTCCACATTCGCGCATTTCTGGCTTACTTTGTAATGTAAACTTGAATGCTATTGTCGAAAGCACTCTCTTTCCGGAAACACGAAAACTTCTTTTTGAATCTTTGTAAATTTGACAAATATTTGTAATGTTCACTGATCATAATGAAAACTGACCCATATGAGCTTCGGGCCCATTGTAAACACAATAAAATGTTCCGGAAAGAAGATCGAGAATGGTAGTGAATGCTTTAACCGACACATTCTCCAAAGTTATCTCGTGGTATCCGTCTATTACAGTCGAAGTGAGAAGCTGGTCCTCGAAAAACTTGGACCTCATGGCCAGTACCTGAATTGGAATCCGAATAAAAACGGTTAAGAGATCAGAAAGATGAACAGTTTCGAAACTTCGAAGAGCCTAGCTATAGTGGGTGCCGAATTTATGAACTCCAGTCTCTCGCCGAATCGAGCCTGCTAGCAAAAGTTCAATAGTAGGGCGCTAATCTATACGCCATAAGAGTACATAACGGGCAAAGTTTCGAATCGAAGACATGTGTCCGTACACATCGGAAAGTGAGATATACAGTACCCTTGCGCCATTCCATTGGCGACGACTACATAATGGGTTCGTATTGCACAAAGTACGAGTTGTTTCAGAGCAAACAAGGTGTTTTTTGTTCTTTATTCGGATTTCTATTCTCTTTTCACGCATTTGACACTCGCTTACCGCTTTAGGCACATAGAACTTCTTTCCTTCAACCAAGACGCAAACATCGGTGTACACATTGGGCTTTCCATAATAAACAGGAAGGGAAATACTGAAGCGTAAACAGTACACATTCATAAAAGACCTACAAGTTTCCTAAAAGAGAATAATGTTTGGTCACACATGCAACCTGGTTGCATTTCGGTTGCATGCAACCCGGTTGCATGTGTTAACCGCTCTTAAAATATGGTGTACCGTTTGATATTTCCAATAGTTCAAAAATGACTGAAGCAGAGGAAAGCCAACAATACTTTTAGATAAATTATTCATCTAACCGCGTTTTGCGTTGACCGTTTCCCTAATTTATGCTCAAAGTAGGACGATTATGTCGATCAATCCCGTGTCAACGATCATTAAATCTGCTATTGAAAAACTTGTTGCAATTTAAAGGACTGAAGCGTTGGGATTGAACCACATAGCCGTCCTTCTTCAACACTTCACCACATGATAACCGCAAAATTTCATCCAAAAGACGTTGTAAAAAGGTTACTAAAGGGTTAAAAGAAAAAATGGCGGAATGGTTAAAGTTTTCGGCAACTAGGTTCTGATTCTTTCCAATCTGCCCACCGAAGACCCTTGATGACGTCGAAGAAGACTTCCACTCGAACCGTGTTCCCCTTTCGACCGAGAAGCGCGGTGGGAGCGCGACAACCTACTTCAGCCGTGGGCGCCACCAGCGGAGTCTGAACACAAATTGAGTGGGCAACTTTTGAATCCATTTTTCAGATAACCAGAGTGAAGGGAACCTGTGGCCGTAGTCACCAATCCTCGGGAAGCTGAAATACGTTCCCGCGGGAAGGTAGAGCACGAAAATGTGCTGATGAGGAGGGTCCAGAGGCGCGGGAAGCTTTTTTACCTTCCCGGGACATTGGTGAATACGGCCACAGGGCGATCCCAGGGCCGAACCGCGACACTGAGCGCGGTTCGGCCCTGAATAACCGATTGGTGACCAAAAATGACCCGGGTTGTCTTCGGTAACCATTTTCAAGGCAAATAGAAACAATCTATATGTATTATCTCTGTGAAACAGTTATTTAATGTTACTGCAAGAAACGTTGGAAGATAATATGAACATTCAGAAGAAAAACATTTTTCCACTTGGGCTAGATTCTCGAATTTTTAGCTTAGGAAAAAAGCATGTGCTAGACATTTAAAATCTGGCTGTTAAAGTTTCCATAGTTTCTAAAAATGTCAATTCAATACCTCAGCCAATAACTCCCCATCGGTGTTCGAGTAATAGAGAATACGCCCTTCAATACTGAAGTTATCATCGTCGATAATTTCGAACAAACCTTCCTTGACATTGTTCGTTAGGTATAGCTTGACACGATTATTCCTTATTCTACTGAAATGAATGAATAATGATAAATTGCGAGTAAGTGGTCAGATTTACAATGTATTCTCGCAGAATGAACGAGAAAGTGGGGTGAACGTCCGTACTATACCACACAATTGAAACTTAACACTGTTGTTCAGTTGCACAGTCACGTGATAACAGAGGTAAACACAGCCGAACTCAGAAACGTGCAATGACAAAGTGCCCGATTCCTCATTAGACTGCTAACTTCACGTGACTATTCAATTCACTTCTAGTATGCACCGCAAGATATTCAAATAGTTGAAACACGCACATGAGACTATTATCGGCGATCAGTTGGAAGTAGGTGTCAAAGTACGTCTCGATGTTTAGGCTCGGATTTTCTTCCGACACGAGCCCCAAACACAAATTACGAACACAATTACCTGGAACAGGGTGGGATTACAAAGAAAAGCTGAAGCACGGCTTTCTGTTAAACGTACTAACCCTTTCTAGGGTTATTTTAGTTTTCTACACTTACCTTACGACAAAGCATTATATTAAATTCCACAAGGAACCACAAATTTCGTTAACCCTACCACTTAATCACTAACCGGGTTGTTAACCATTTGACCCTTTCTCAATTAACCATTGAAGAAACCTATTTTCCAACGTATTTTGGGTAAATTTCGCGGTTACCGAGTGGTTACCAAAAGTGTAACCAAAAATTGAGTTAACGGTTAACTGGTCAGTTTCAATTGTAACCGGCGTCAAATGTAACCAATAAAAGTCAAGTTTACCCAAGATGGAAAGAACTTTACCTGTCTAAAACTACTATCAGAGGTCACTCGGAAGTTTGACCCATGGTTCCATTTTACCTACACTTCATTAATGGTGGTTACATTTGACGACGGATACACTACAGGTTTCGGTATGGAACAGTCAAATGTCAGGGTTGAACAGAATACAGTGAATAAAACGAGGCCAATTCTATATGTAACCGGGTAACCTGAGAAGGGTTACCAAACACCGGTTAGGTCACCGAAAACCCCGGTTACATATAGAATTCATCGACCGTCAAATGTCAGGGTTGAACAGAACCCAGTAAATTGAACGGTACCTGTTCCTTGCGAGTTCATCTCGAATCGTCACCAGATAGAATACAGCCGCACACTCCTGTAGAGACAGAAATACACATATAGGATTTGTCAACCCGTTGTGGACCATCGATTTTGTGAGGGGCGGGGTTTGGCGAGGGGCCAGCCAGTCTGCGTGTCATTGATCTACACACTCTCTCGACTGTTGGCAAGTAATCAACGACCGCTCGCCCCGCATCGCTCAATCAATCGAACCCTCTGCTGTCTTTATGGGTGAAAAGGCGACTATTTGAGAGGCTAAACACGTCAAACGTGAACATTGAGTGAAAACACTAGAGATTTTAGTTAAACAGTGCAGAAGTTCGACGCAAGAACATGGTAATGATAACGTGTTAATCTTGAGGTTTGGATGGGTTAAAGTACTCTTTCGAACAATAAACGAGTGCAAAACTTCTATTCACTTTCATGTGAACAAATTTTTATTTCCGACATTGCTATTAATGTATAACTATGTAACAAATGTAGCTTACTATGAAAATAGGACTACATGCCATAAGATTGAGTAAAACATAATCAATAAACTCACAAGAAAATCACCCGGGTGTAAACCAAACGTATCAACCTGAGGCCGTATGCATGAAACATCCCGGGCCGGGTTGGGATGCTATCCCGAGCTATTTCCCGGCCAATTCAGCTCGGGATAGCATCCCAACCCGGCCCGGGATGTTTCATGCATACGGCCTCTGCTGTCAACATACGGCGGTTTACACATGCAACCAGGTTGCATGCAACCAAAATGCAACCGGGTTGCATGTGTAAAGACAGTTTGGTTGCTTTCCAAATGCAACCGGGTTGCTTTTGGTTGCTTTTCCAATGCAACCAAACACTCAATTTCTGGAGATTTTCCTGTTTTTACTGCAATTTGGTTCCTTCTGGTCATCCCGGTTACATATAGAATTCACCTCAACATACACCAGTAAGGTCCGACTAAGCGACAAAAAGTAATCCGTTTTCAGATGTAAACACGTGAAAATTTAGAATTTTTCCAAAAGAATAGACCGATTTGCATCTTTTCAGCTGAAAAGTAGTCTGTTTTTCTAATTTTTCTGACTATTCGGACAACCTTGCTGGTGTATCGCTGTCAACTAGAAAACGATAAAAGTTATAGTGTCAAATACACGTGTGACAAGTGAGATTAGCAGGTACAGGAAAAAGATACATGATACTCCAATTAACTCAAAAAGGTGACATTTACAATTAAACGGAGAATCAATTATTCCATAAGAAAATTGCGTGTTAAATGGTCAAAAGTATTCTATTCTACGAAACAATTGTATTTACTTTCATTCGAACAGTTTGTTGTTCCTTATATTGTAAGTAATGTACAACTATCTAACAAATGATAATCACTATAAAGAAAAGGACGACACGCAAAGTGATAAGTGAAAGTGACTTGAAACAAGGTAATCTGTACAAAGCTATATACATTCCTTACTTTCTAGAAAAACAGAAGATATGCTTATAACGAATGAGACAAGTTATGAGGTCGAGGAGTAACTTATTTGTGAGGATTATACAAAGTTATTTATATATACATTTCTAACTTTCTATTTCTTCATTTTGTAAGTGCCTTGACAGTAGAGAGCACGGAGGTCAAGAGATACCAGAGAAACCCGATTACGGAGATCATCAGAGAAACGAGAGTCACCACACTCACACGCTCGACTGGCTCCTGAAACACTCAACATCTACTATGAACGGTGAACTCCATATGTGACCGGGTTTTTGGTAACCTACACGGTTTTTCTGTAACTTTTTTCCGGTTACTTCCATGGTTAACCGGAACCGAAAATGAAAAACCAGATACCTTTTTTCCAACGCAAAATGAGGTTTTTACCGTTACTTCGTACGGTAACCGGATTTTAGTTGTGGGCTACCTACCGGTTACCTGTGAGGTAACCTGAAAAAAGGGTTACCGAAAAACGGTAAGGTTCCCTAAAAACCCGGTTAGTTGTAGAATCGGCCACTATAAACTCAATCAATATCTAACTTCGTGGATAGTATTTATCATTCTCAGTTCATTCAATCATTAATGTAATAATTTTATTCTAGTTAACCAACTGGTAAACTGTTGCGTACACTAAGACCCAATTACAACGAAGATCGCAAAACTGTATAGTCTCTTCAATACTTCAATTCCCCATAAGACCGATTCGGTGAGAATACACAACTTTCAACTTGTTTAAATTGCGTAAATGCCATCGAAAAGCTTCGACATTTTTCACATTCAAACCTCATTCACTAATACAAAGTGTTTCAATCGTTATTTACCTCTTTCACTTCCACAACCGCCGGTTTCACACAATGAGAGGCGAACTCGTCCTTTTCTGCGCGAACCAAAGCGGTGAATTTCTGGAGAACAATAAAATAGTCACGGGGAGAAAAGAAAGTAGTGAATCATAGGTGGAATGGTATCGGTTTAAGGGTTTTGAACGTTCCCTTCTCCAAAGAAAAAGTTATAGACCCCTCCCCCCCCGTAGCTTCCACCTAATATAGCCATAATTACTGAAAAAGTTATCAAACCTCTCTAGCTTAGTAACAGTTAAGTGGTTTACAAAGTTGTAAGGTTCACATAAATGGTTCACAATCTGGCTCCTATATTCACAATGTGAAAAGTTTTGTAGTCTGAGACACAGCCGTTTGGCACCTTATTCCATTTTTATAGTTTGATCCCTATTAGTTCAAAGTTTGATTGGGAGATTCAACTGTTGCTCTATAGCAGGGGTGACCACAAGTTGCACACCGTGCAACTTTCGTGAGGGGGGGGGGGAGGGGTGCAATTTCGTAGAATGTAACGTGTTTATCGGTAAATTTCAATTTATTAGAGGGAGAGGTCGTACTTGGTTCAAAGTCGGGAAACTTTGTGGTCACCACTGCTCTATAGAAAACTACGACCCAGATTTGTTCTTCGGTGAAATAAGGATAGGTTACTTTTGTGAACAAAGAACAAATCGAATCACATTTGACCGAAATCGTCAAACTTTTCACCTACCTCGATTTCCCTATTGAATCGCATGACCTTCTCACGGGAGAGCAGAGTCACCGCCTTTTTCAACTCTTTGCTATTCTGTGAAATGCTCTTCTTCAGAGACGCCAGAACAATGGAAGAATCCACATTCGCACTCAATTTGACCATTTCCGAGAGCAGCTGGAAAATAGTTATATTTCACATAAATACGAAAAGAAATGGCGGAACGACTCTGTAGTCTTTTCCGGTGATCAAACTACAGATTGGGGTGGTAAATGAGGTTTTACGTGCTGAAAGACAGTCTTCTTTAGTTGAGTTTTATTTAGTTTTTATCTTTTAGCGTACAAAACGCATAAAACACATTTCAAGACAAACCATGTAAGCCAGTTTTTAACCATAGCATAGCCACAGCGAAAAAAGTTTTAGGTCACAAAAGTAGAATTTTCGGTTTACCGTGGAATTCCACGTACAAGTGAAAACACACTTCTACAAGAATTTCCGGTTCCAAGAAAACCTTTATATTACAATTGAAACTCTATTCTACAACTTCCATCCAGTATTACACTAGTTTTAGGTCACAAAAGTAAATTTTTCGGTTTACCGTGGACTCCCACGTACAATTGAAAACTCTATGCTACAAGAATTTCCGGTTTAAAGAAAACCTTTATATTACCATTGAAAACTCTATTCTACAACTCCCATTCAGTATTACACCCGCTTTTGGTCACAAAAGTAGATTTTCCAGTTTTCCGTGGAATCCCACGTACAATTGAAAACTATATTCTACAACTCCCATTCAGTATTACACCAGTTTAAGGCCCCAAAAGTAGATTCCGATTTTCCGTGGACTCCCGCGTACAATTGGAAACTCTATGCTACAAGAATTTCCGGTTTAAAGAAAACCTTTATATTACCATTGAAAACTCTATTCTACAACTCCCATTCAGTATTACACCAGTTTTTGGTTCCAGAAGTAGAATTTCCGGTTTTCCGTGGATTCCCACGTACAATTGAAAACTCTATGCTACAACTCCCATTCAGTATTACACCCGCTTTTGGTCACAAAAGTAGATTTTCCGGTTTACCGTGGACTCCCACGTACAATTGAAAACTCTATTCTACAACTCCCATTCAGTATTACACCCACTTTTGGTCACAAAAGTAGATTTTCCGGTTTACCGTGGACTCCTACGTACAATTGAAAACTCTATTCTACAACTCCCATTCAGTATTACACCCGCTTTTGGTCACAAAAGTAGATTTTCCGGTTTACCGTGGACTCCCACGTACAATTGAAAACTGTATGCTACAGGAATTTCCGGTTTAAAGAAAACCTTTACATTACCATTCAAAACTCTATTCTACAACTCCCATTCAGTATTACACCAGTTTGAGGCCCCAAAAGTAGATTTTTCGGTTTTCCGTGGACTCCCACGTACAATTGAAAACTCTATGCTACAAGAATTTCCGGTTTCAAAAAATCTTTATATGACAATTAAAAACTTTATTCTACAACTCCCATCCAGTATTACACCAGTTTAAGGCCCCAAAAGTAGATTTTCCGGTTTACCGTGGACTCCCACGTACAATTGAAAACTCTATTCTACAACTCCCATTCAGTATTACACCCGCTTTTGGTCACAAAAGTAGATTTTCCGGTTTACCGTGGACTCCCACGTACAATTGAAAACTCTATTCTACAACTCCCATTCAGTATTACACCCACTTTTGGTCACAAAAGTAGATTTTCCGGTTTACCGTGGACTCCTACGTACAATTGAAAACTCTATTCTACAACTCCCATTCAGTATTACACCCGCTTTTGGTCACAAAAGTAGATTTTCCGGTTTACCGTGGACTCCCACGTACAATTGAAAACTGTATGCTACAGGAATTTCCGGTTTAAAGAAAACCTTTACATTACCATTCAAAACTCTATTCTACAACTCCCATTCAGTATTACACCAGTTTGAGGCCCCAAAAGTAGATTTTTCGGTTTTCCGTGGACTCCCACGTACAATTGAAAACTCTATGCTACAAGAATTTCCGGTTTCAAAAATCTTTATATGACAATTAAAAACTTTATTCTACAACTCCCATCCAGTATTACACCAGTTTAAGGCCCCAAAAGTAGATTTTCCGGTTTACCGTGGACTCCCACGTACAATTGAAAACTCTATTCTACAACTCCCATTCAGTATTACACCCGCTTTTGGTCACAAAAGTAGATTTTCCGGTTTACCGTGGACTCCCACGTACAATTGAAAACTCTATGCTACAAGAATTTCCGGTTTGACGAAAACCTTCATTTTACCATTGAAAACTCTATTCTACAACTCCCATCCAGTATTACACCAGTTTAAGGCCCCAAAAGTAGATTTTCCGGTTTACCGTGGACTCCCACGTACAATTGAAAACTCTATGCTACAAGAATTTCCGGTTTCAAAAAATCTTTATATGACAATTAAAAACTTTATTCTACAACTCCCATCCAGTATTACACCAGTTTAAGGCCCCAAAAGTAGATTTTCCGGTTCACCGTGGACTCCCACGTACAATTGAAAACTCTATTCTACAACTCCCATTCAGTATTACACCAGTTTAAGGCCGCAAAAGTAGATTTTGCGGTTTACCGTGGACTCCCACGTACAATTGAAAACTCTATGCTACAAGAATTTCCGGTTTCAAAAAATCTTTATATGACAATTAAAAACTTTATTCTACAACTCCCATCCAGTATTACACCAGTTTAAGGCCCCAAAAGTAGATTTTCCGGTTTACCGTGGACTCCCACGTACAATTGAAAACTCTATTCTACAACTCCCATTCAGTATTACACCAGTTTAAGGCCGCAAAAGTAGATTTTGCGGTTTACCGTGGACTCCCACGTACAATTGAAAACTCTATGCTACAAGAATTTCCGGTTTAAAGAAAACCTTTATATTACCATTGAAAACTCTATTCTACAACTCCCATTCAGTATTACACCAGTTTTGGTTCCAGAAGTAGAATTTCCAGTTTTCCGTGGAATCCCACGTATAATTGAAAATTCAGTATTACGTGTATTACGCCAGTTTTAGGCCTGAAAACTAATAATTGATCAAGTAGAAAGATGAAAAATTAGAAATCTACTGTGGGATCGCACGACAAACTGTGAGGTCGTACTCTTGCTTAGGTTTAGTCCCAGTTAGGCTCAGTTCCTAATACCCGGTTTCGGCTTAGGTAAGACATAAGGCTTAGACCTTAGAATGTAAGACTTTTCGGCTTAGGTAAAACTTATGCTTAGGCTTAGGCTTAGGTTAAGGTTTAGGCTTAGGTTGAGGCTTAGGCTTAGGTTTAGGCTTAGGTTAAGTTTTAGGCTTAGGTTAAGGCTGGGTTTTGGGCTTTAGGCTTTAGGCTACATTTTGCAGATTTAGTGATCAGCAATGTAATTAAAACATTGATATTTCATTGAAACGCACCAATTAGATGGAATACTGTAGACCTACTCAATAAAAATACGACAACATTAGCTACTGTATTTCCAGCTGGTAGAGTCGATCGAGACCAATTATAAGGAACAATATTATTTCTCCAGAATATTTATTTAAAAAAACTAAAAGCCAAAAACTGCTGTACAAAAGGTGGAAAATGGTAACTTTATCTCTTTCTCATGTCAATTATAACCGAGTTTCAGCAAAAACAACCATTATCTCCGCCATACAAATATTCATACTAGAAAAACAATTGAAAACACCCTGTCTCTAAAAACCATTTGGAAAATTGTATTTAGTCATAATCGCCACAAGTTTACTTCCAGCCAGCTCCAGCTGTCTGTTCCTATAATGATTTCCGCGGGCTCTTGTCCATTAAACTACGGTCTTCTTATGTGGCCCTATGGCGCAGCGGTAGAGTGCTCGCTTCATAAGCCAGAGGTGCCTGGTTCGAGTCCTGGCGTCGGTTTTAATTTTGCAGAAACTCGTGGTATTTCACCGTGGCTTGCCTCCCACTAGACAGCTAAAAGTCCTTCTCACGAATTGTTTATTTTCTGTTTTTACTTATATTCTTCTGAATAAACATAGGGGAGTTCTATGAATCAAGAGGTTGAATGTCTATGGCAAATCTGTTTCTATTTTGATAAATTGTTCGGATGAGCATAAAAATGAAGAGAAAAACAAATCAATATAGCAGTATAAACACATATTTACACTCTTTTGGAATAAATCCAAGTGTAAGCTGTAATGTTCAGCCAAGTACAGTGATCTGAGAACAGAGCAGTGAAAAATAATAAAAAAAACATTAAAACATTAGTAAACAAATTATTCAGTTCGTATTATTACTTTTAATACTCTTTTTAACCCAATCCCAATATATCCTGAAATTTCCAGCCCTTTCCATTTTTTTAGATGGGAGCAGTTTCTCTCTGGTTAGCAACCAATACTAAATATAAGCCCCGCCCCTTTTACAATGGTTAAGCCCGTGGACTTCCACGGAATTCCGTGGAGTCCCACGAATTTGCGTTCCCAGCTAGAACGCGTGCCCGAAAAATCGACCAAAAAACGTCCAAAAGTAAAATATAATATTTTGAACACTGAATATCATCAGTGCATACATTCTTGAGCACAATAACCGAGTTTTGAACAAAAATATTAATTTTGAATTTTTCTCATAATATAGCTAGTTTTATTTCATCAATCTGGTAAATCTAAGATTGCACTTGTAAGATGGCATTTAACCGTCAATAGAGGTAACTGAGTGAGAAACTGTCTCGACTGTCTGCGTCTCCTACAACTGCCCGCTATTCTCTGTTTCGATGACATAAAGAAGAATGGGCAGGGAAATATATAATAGCAACATTGGAGTACGGTCGCGGCCGACTTTCTTACTGCGCGCACAACTCCCTCGTTGTAGTTTCATCTGCAACACAGCAGTATTCTCAGATTACGGGTGAGAGGCAGCGTGATCAGACTACAAAGAAAGATGAACAAGGCATGTACAGTTCGAGCCAGCCTTCGACCTTCATTTGGCCATAGGTTGTAATCCTTTATGCGATAAAATCTACTGGCATCACATGAACAGAGTAAAACATCTTAGTTCGGGTGGTTCTCGGATTCAGACTTTTGAAACGCATTAAATAATGGAACGTTTTTTATTTATACCAGGTTCTCTTTCGTGTCAGCTGAAACCTTGGGTTGTAATTTGACAGTCGCCACCAGCTGGTGACATCTAATCACAGAGCTGGTTGGCTTGAGTCGGAACTAGTAGTTTGATCCCCTGTACGACAGTTTTGAAACACAACTGAACTAAAACAATGCAACACTTTATATTCATTTCCATTTCAACAGTTTGTTATTCCTGACAGTTACAAATATGTAAAACGAACAGCACACAACTCAAAAAAGAACTACATGCCATAAAAAGTGGTTACAAAATCAATAAACTTAATGAGCAAAAGTCGAAGTGAGAGTAATTCACACGAAAATAACCCGGCTGTAAACGCATCAATTACAAGAGATCAAGAGAAGAGAGAGATCAGCCTAGGATAGAAAAACTCGTATTAATCAATAACGGTGACATTTGAGATTGAAACTGTGAGGATCTATTTAAAAAGTCTACACAAAAAACAGAGAGTGAGAAGTAACCCGAATCCAGGTACAATGAAGAAACTTGGAAAGGAAGGAATATCATCTGTACCACTAGTACAAACTCTGGAAGTTTGGATCCAAATTATGGCATGATTCACAAGAAAAAGCCACTCGAAGATTTGAAGGATTACTGTAGAAGGACATCGATTGGTGAGAGAGGGTACACTAGGGGCGACACCGCCTCTCCTGGACCAGTTCGATGCTAGCGGCAACGCTCAGTCGACCGAGAAACTCTGAACTTATTCTTTTCGAATCACTCTCAGTCCATACTTCCATCAGATAACGCTGAAACAAGGAAGATTAGGCGGTTTACACATGCAACCAGGTTGCTTGTGTACAAAACTGTTGGTTGCATCTCGAATGCAACCGAATTTGTCTACAGTGAGATAGTTTGGTTATGTTATGTGATTTTGGTTGCATTTGAAAAAGCACCCAGGTTGCATTTGAAAGCAACCAATAGTTTTGTACACAAGCAACTTTCTCTGCTCTCACATCCCGCCGAGATGTAAGAGACGAGAAGTAGTGAGGCAGAGCGAGAGACGCAGGAAGGGATGAAGGGGCCGGGATCTTCTAGCACACGTACTCTGTATGGTGTATGGATGGATACGAAACACTCACCCAAAGCGAAGCAAGCTTGCACTTGTCTGCTAGTAAGAGCTGCTGATATCGAGTAAAGTTCCAGAAACGGGTCTGGTCTTTGATTATTGATTCGATGAGGCGAGCATCCAGAAACTGCATACCAAAACGCTCGGTCAGAGACAGAAGTTCCTCGTAGAACGCTGAAAATTACGAATAACCTTCTTTAAATTTTTAAAGCTGGACGATTATGGGATTGTGTGGACCAATCCCGACGCATCGGTCCTTTAAACTGCGATTGAAAAATATATTGCAGTTCAAAGGTCGGAACCGTTGGGATTGGTTCATATACTCGTCCTTCTTTAACGACAAATACCAGAGTTCCAGATACTGATCACATTTTTACATTCGCGCATTTCTGGCTTACTTTGTAATGTAAACTTGAATGCTATTGTCGAAAGCACTCTCTTTCCGGAAACACGAAAACTTCTTTTTGAATCTTTGTAAATTTGACGAATCTTTTTAATATTCACTGATCATAATGAAAACTGACCCATATGAGCTTCGGGCCCATTGTAAACACAATAAAATGTTCCGGAAAGAAGATCGAGAATAGTAGTGAATGCTTTAACCGACACATTCTCCAAAGTTATCTCGTGGTGTCCGTCTATTACAGTCGAAGTGAGAAGCTTGTCCTCGAAAAACTTGGACCTCATGGCCAGTACCTGAATTGGAATCCGAATAAAAACGGTTAAGAGATCAGAAAGATGAACAGTTTCGAAACTTCGAAGAGCCTAGCTATAGTGGGTGCCGAATTTATGAACTCCAGTCTCTCGCCGAATCGAGCCTGCTAGCAAAAGTTCAATAGTAGGGCGCTAATCTATACGCCATACGAGTACATAACGGGCAAAGTTTCGAATCGAAGACATGTGTCCGTACACATCGGAAAGTGAGATATACAGTACCCTTGCGCCATTCCATTGGCGACGACTACATAATGGGTTCGTATTACACAAAGTACGAGTTGTTTCAGAGCAAACAAGGTGTTTTTTGTTCTTTATTCGGATTTCTATTCTCTTTTCACGCATTTGACACTCGCTTACCGCTTTAGGCACATAGAACTTCTTTCCTTCAACCAAGACGCAAACATCGGTGTACACATTGGGCTTTCCATAATAAACAGGAAGCGAAATACTGAAGCGTAAACAGTACACATTCATAAAAGACCTACAAGTTTCCTAAAAGAGAATAATGTTTGGTCACACATGCAACCTGGTTGCATTTCGGTTGCATGCAACCCGGTTGCATGTGTTAACCGCTCTTAAAATATGGTGTACCGTTTGATATTCCCAATAGTTCAAAAATGACTGAAGCAGAGGAAAGCCAACAATACTTTTAGATAAATTATTCATCTAACCGCGTTTTGCGTTGACCGTTTCCCTAATTTATGCTCAAAGTAGGACGATTATGTCGACCAATTCCGTGTCAACGATCCTTAAAACTGCTATTGAAAAACGTATTGCAGTTTAAAGGACTGAAGCGTTGGGATTGAACAACATAGCCGTCCTTTTTGTAACACTTCACCACTTGACAAGCGCAAAATTTTATCCAAAAGACGTTGTAAAAAGGTTACTAAAGGGTTAAAAGAAGAAATGGCGGAATGGTTCAAGTTTGCGGCAACTACGTTCTGATTCTTTCCAAACTGCCCACCGAAGACCCTTGATGACGTCGAAGAAGACTTCAACTCGAACCGTGTTCCCCTTTCGACCGAGAAGCGCGGTGGGAGCACGACAACCTACTTCAGCCGTGGGCGCCACCAGCGGAGTCTGAACTCAAATTGAATGGGCAACTTTTGAATCCATTTTTCAGATAACCAGAGTGAAGGGAACCTGTGGCCGTAGTCACCAATCCTCGGGAAGCTGAAATACGTTCCCGCGGGAAGGTAGAGCACGAAAATGTGCTGATGAGGAGGGTCCAGAGGCGCGGGAAGCTTTTTTACCTTCCCGGGACATTGGTGAATACGGCCACAGGGCGATCCCGGGGCCGAACCGCGACACTGAGCGCGGTTCGGCCCTGGGTAACCGATTGGTGACCAAAAATGACCCGGGTTGTCTTCGGTAACCATTTTCAAGGCAAATAGAAACAATCTATATGTATTATCTCTGTGAAACAGTTATTTAATGTTACTGCAAGAAACGTTGGAAGATAATATGAACATTCAGAAGAAAAACATTTTTCCACTTGGGCTAGATTCTCGAATTTTTAGCTTAGGAAAAAAGCATGTGCTAGACATTTAAAATCTGGCTGTTAAAGTTTCCATAGTTTCTAAAAATGTCAATTCAATACCTCAGCCAATAACTCCCCATCGGTGTTCGAGTAATAGAGAATACGTCCTTCAATACTGAAGTTATCATCGTCGATAATTTCGAACAAACCTTCCTTGACATTGTTCGTTTGATATAGCTTGACACGATTATTCGTTATTCTACTGAAATGAAGGTATAATGTTAATCAGATTTACAATGTATTCTCGCAGGATGAACGAGAAAGTGAGGTGCAAGTCCGTACTATACCATACAATTGAAACTTAACACTGTTGTTTAGTTGCACAGTCACGTGAGAACAGAGGTAAACACAGCCGAACTCAGAAACGTGCAATGACAAAGTGCCCGATTCCTCATTAGATTGCTACCTTTACGTGACTATTCGATTAACTTCTAGTATGCACCGCAAGATATTCAAATAGTTGAAAAACGCACATGAGACTATTATCGACGATCAGTTGGAAGTAGGTGTCAAAGTACGTCTCGATGTTTAGGCTCGGATTTTCTTCCGACACGAGCCCCAAACACAAATTACGAACACAATTACCTGAAACAGGGTGGGATTACAAAGAAAAGCTGAAGCACGGCTTTCTGTGGGGTCAAGGGTTACCAAAGACCGGACCAAAGAGGAAAGACGGAGGAAAGACCACACAAAAGAGGTTATCAAAAAACAAAAGAGGTTATCAGAGTTAAGGGATACCAAACACCAAAAACCCCGGTTACATATAGAATTCATCAATCGACAAATGTCAGGGTTGAACAGAATCCAGTGAAAACACGGTACCTGTTCCTTGCGAGTTCATCTCGAATCGTCACCAGATAGAATACAGCCGCACACTCCTGTAGAGACAGAAATACACATATAGGATTTGTCAACCCGTTGTGGACCATCGATTTTGTGAGGGGCGGGGTTTGGCGAGGGGCCAGCCAGTCTGCGTGTCATTGATCTACACACTCTCTCAACTGTCGGCAAGTAATCAACGACCGCTCGCCCCGCATCGCTCAATCACTCTGAAAAACCGTTGCAACTTAAAATACCGGACTCGCCAATTTTGCAACTTAAAATACCGGGGTCAGCCAGATGTCGCCTGTACTGTTTGAAATTCATAAGGAGATGCAGGCTAATTCGACACCAGTATTTAAGCCTGCATCTTCTCCGGTATTTTAAGCCGCCGGCGTTTTCACAGCAATCGAACCCTCTGCTGTCTTTATGGGTAAAAAGGCGACTATTTGAGAGGCTAAACACGTCAAACGTGAACATTGAGTGAAAACACTAGAGATTTTAGTTAAACAGTGCAGAAGTTCTACGCAAGAACATGGTAATGATAACGTGTTAATCTTGAGGTTTGGCTGGGTTAAAGTACTCTTTCGAACAATAAACGAGTGCAAAACTTCTATTCACTTTCATGTGAACAAATTTTTATTTCCGACATTGCTATTAATGTATAACTATGTAACAAATGTAGCTTACTATGAAAATAGGACTACATGCCATACGATTGAGTTGAACATAATCAATAAACCCACAGGAAAATTACCCGGATGTAAACCAAACGTATCAACCTGCTGTCAACATACACCAGTAAGGTCCGACTAAGCGACAAAAAGTTTAGTTTGTTCCACCCACTTATAACCCTCTACAGTAATCTGCTCAAACTTTGAGGTTAGAGTTTGGTATATTGGCGTTTCTAGATTTTCTTGAAATTCTGATAGTGTCTTATGCACATTAACTACTAGAAACTCAATAAGTTTGAAACCAAAATAATGAATTGTTCATCAGAAAAAGCCTTCTGAATATTTGATGGGTTACTGTACAAGGAAATCGATTGGTGAAACAGATTATAATCCGTTCTCAGATGTAAACACGTGAAAATTTAGAATTTTCCAAACAAAATAGACCGATTTGCATCTTTTCAGCTGAAAAGTAGTCTGTTTTTCTAATTTTTCTAACTATTCGGACAACCTTGCTGGTGTATGGCTGTCAACTAGAAAACGATAAAAGTTATAGTGTCAAATACACGTGTGACAAGTGAGATTAGCAGGTACAGGAAAAAGATACATGATACTCCAATTAACTCAAAAGGCGACATTTACATTTAAACTGAGAATCTATTATTCCATAAGAAAATTGCGTGTTAAATGGTCAAAAGTATTCTATTCTACGAAACAATTGTATTTACTTTCATTCGAACAGTTTGTTATTCCTGATATTGTAAGTAATGTACAACTATCTAACAAATGATAATCACTATAAAGAAAAGGACGACACGCAAAGTGATAAGTGAAAGTGACTTGAAACAAGGTAATCTGTACAAAGCTATATACATTCCTTACTTTCTAGAAAAACAGAAGATATGCTTATAAAGAATGAGACAAGTTATGAGGTCGAGGAGTAACTTATTTGTGAGGATTATACAAAGTTATTTATATATCGCGCGGAGCGCGAAGCGCTCTGCGTGAGTTGTCTTTGGTTCGGCCATTGCGGACTCGTTTTTTCCTTTTAATTAACAAAAATCTTCAAACATATTCTTTTTTTGAAAACTAAAAGGAGAGAACGTTAGAGAATCACGAAATGAACACTGTGTGAAAATTTCAGCCAAATCGGATTATTTTCGCCTGAGTTATGGTTTCGTGTCGTTGTTGAAAAGTTCCGCCGTAATTCGTCCCTCGTCACTCGTCCCTCGTCCCTCACGGAATTCTGTCCGCATCGTAGTGGAAAAACTACTGAACCAATTTGGCTGAAATTTGAAACATCTATTCTATGGCAAAAGCTAGCTCGTCGCGCCAAGTATGAAATGTATATGTAATCTCTGGCGCCGGGCGCGGGCGCCAATGGGCGCCAAAAACGACTATTGGAAAAACTATCGAACCGATTTAGCTGAAATTTGAAACATGAGTTCTAATGCAAAATTTAGCATGTCGCGCCAAATATGAGATGTATAGCTCCTCATTGGCGCCGGGCGCGGGCGCCAATAGGCGCCAAAAACCACTATTGGAAAAACTACCGAACCGATTTAGCTGAAATTTGAAACATGAGTTATAATGCAATAGTTAGCCCGTCGCGCCAAATATGAGATGAATACATCATCATTGGCGCCCGGCGCTGGCGCCAATAGGCGCCAAAAACGGCAAAACACTATTTATCATCAACTAAAATGTTGAACACTAATAGAAATTGAATAATTTGAAGGAAAGTGTGAAAATCTTTTTCCAAAACTGAAATTTTTCTTCTGGCGCTCGAACCAGGCGCCAGATGGCGCCAAAACCCAAACTCACGAC
This sequence comes from Litoditis marina, assembly GCA_964036275.1. NCBI lineage: Eukaryota > Metazoa > Nematoda > Chromadorea > Rhabditida > Rhabditidae > Litoditis > Litoditis marina. The sequence continues at coordinate 15,475,902 of OZ038437.1, read as the reverse complement.
AGCGTCAATGGAATCGTCTGAAATTCGGTACACTAAATAACTATCACATGGCAAGTAAGATGCTCAATCCGAAAATCAAAAAAAGTTCTGTTGGCATTGTGCGCTGGCGCCAATTGGCGCCAAAGTTGGAAAAATATCAGTTATCGTCAATCAAACTGTTTCAAGTTAACAGATATTGAATATTCCAATGTGAAATAAAGATCCACAAATTCAAAATCGAATTTTATCGTCTGGCTCGGAACAGACGCCAAATGGCGCCAAAACAAAAACACACGAAACTGACCATTGAATAGTTTGAATATTGCTCCAATCAGTAATTGACACATGTAGTGTGTACTGGTAGCTCAAAAACCTAGAAAATTTCGTTTCGTTCTGGCGCCAGACGCGTGTGTCAATTGACGCAGGAATGAAAAAAAGTTTCAACGAAGGTTTTTGATGTGGTATTGGAAATAATGGCTATATTGTAAGTGAGTTGGTGTCTCTAATTGTAGATTTGTCAATGGCGCCAATCCCCATCGCTTATCGCCGCTAAAAGCGGTGTACATGTCAATCGAAACGTTTAGCGTTTTTGTTCAGTTGTTGACAGTCACAGAGCCAGTAACCTGCGTTATATTACAACATCAGCAATTTTATGGTCTGCATTCGGCTTCGTGCACACACAAAACTGAGATTTCCATAATAATATAATGAGTTCACAAGATTCACTCTGTGAATAGGCAACATATGAAGTTGTAGGAGTACAACTAGCAAAAAAAGGACAATTAGTAAAAAGTGGGGGAACCAACAAATGTGTGAGTTCTGTTTGGTTCGACCTCGATATCAGCAAAAAGTGAACGATACGAATTGCTGTGATACTGTAGCAGAAGTATTCTGCAAAAATAGAACAATACAAATGTTGCACAATGGTTCACAACGCACGCATGTCGTCAAAGCACACATGAAATACCCTTCGGCATTTTCTGAAATATCATGCGGGCTTCGTGAACCATTGTGCAACATTTGTATTGTTCTATTTTTGCAGAATACTTCTGCTACAGTATCACAGCAATTCGTATCGTTCACTTTTTGCTGATATCGAGGTCGAACCAAACAGAACTCACACATTTGTTGGTTCCCCCACTTTTTACTAATACATCTCTAGCTTTCTATTTCTTCATTTTGTAAGTGCCTTGACAGTAGAGAGCACGGAGGTCAAGAGATACCAGGGAAACCCGATTACGGAGATCATAAGAGAAACGAGAGTCACCACACTCACACGCTCGACTGGCTCCTGAAACACTCAACATCTACTATGAACGGTGAACTCCATATGTGACCGGGTTTTTTGGTAACCTAAACGGTTTTTCGGTAACCTTTTTTCCGGTTACTTCCATGGTTAACCGGAACCGAAAATGAAAAACCAGATACCTTTTTTCCAACGCAAAATGAGGTTTTTACCGTTACTTCGTACGGTAACCGGATTTTAGTTGTGGGCTACCTACCGGTTACCTGTGAGGTAACCTGAAAAAAGGGTTACCGAAAAACGGTAAGGTTCCCTAAAAACCCGGTTAGTTGTAGAATCGGCCACTATAAACTCAATCAATATCTAACTTCGTGGATAGTATTTATCATTCTCAGTTCATTCAATCATTAATGTAATAATTTTATTCTAGTTAACCAACTGGTAAACTGTTGCGTACACTAAGATCGAATTACAGCGAAGATCGCAAAACTGTATAGTCTCTTCAATACTTCAATTCCCCATAAGACTGCCTCGGTGAGAATACACAACTTTCAGCGTGTTTAAATTGCGTAAATGCCATCGAAAAGCTTCGAAATGTTCAACATTCAAACCTCATTCACTAATACAAAGTGTTTCAATCGTAATGTACCTCTTTCACCTCCACAGCCGCCGGTTTCACACAATGAGAGGCGAACTCGTCCTTTTCTGCGCGAACCAAAGCGGTGAATTTCTGGAGAACAATAAAATAGTCACGGGGAGAAAAGAAAGTAGTGAATTATAGGTGGAATGGTATCGGTTTAAGGGTTTTAAACGTTCCCTTCTCCAAAGAAAAAGTTATAGACCCCTCCCCCCCCGTAGCTTCCACCTAATATAGCCATAATTACTGAAAAAGTTATCAAACCTCTCTAGCTTAGTAACAGTTAAGTGGTTTACAAAGTTATAAGGTTCACATAAATGGTTCACAATCTGGCTCCTATATTCACAATGTGAAAAGTTTTGTAGTCTGAGACACAGCCGTTTGGCACCTTATTCCATTTTTATAGTTTGATCCCTATTAGTTCAAAGTTTGATTGGGAGATTCAACTGTTGCTCTATAGCAGGGGTGACCACAAGTTGCACACCGTGCAACTTTCGTGAGGGGGGGGGGGGGTGCAATTTCGTAGAATGTAACGTGTTTATCGGTAAATTTCAATTTATTAGAGGGAGAGGTCGTACTTGGTTCAAAGTCGGGAAACTTTGTGGTCACCACTGCTCTATAGAAAACTACGACCCAGATTTGTTCTTCGGTGAAATAAGGATAGGTTACTTTTGTGAACAAAGAACAAATCGAATCACATTTGACCGAAATCGTCAAACTTTTCACCTACCTCGATTTCCCTATTGAATCGCATGACCTTCTCACGGGAGAGCAGAGTCACCGCCTTTTTCAACTCTTTGCTGTTCTGTGAAATGCTCTTCTTCAGAGACGCCAGAACAATGGAAGAATCCACATTCGCACTCAATTTGACCATTTCCGAGAGCAGCTGGAAAATAGTTATATTTCAGATAAATACGAAAAGAAATGGCGGAACGACTCTGTAGTCTTTTCCGGTGATCAAACTACAGATTGGGGTGGTAAATGAGGTTTTACGTGCTGAAAGACAGTCTTCTTTAGTTGAGTTTTATTTAGTTTTTATCTTTTAGCGTACAAAACGCATAAAACACATACCAAGACAAACCATGTAAGCCAGTTTTTAACCATAGCATAGCCACAGCGAAAAAAGTTTTAGGTCACAAAAGTAGAATTTTCGGTTTTCCGTGGATTCCCACGTACAATTGAAAACTCTATGCTACAAGAATTTCCGGTTTCAAGAAAACCTTTATATTACAATTGAAACTCTATTCTACAACTTCCATCCAGTATTACACTAGTTTTAGGTCACAAAAGTAAATTTTTCGGTTTACCGTGGACTCCCACGTACAATTGAAAACTCTATGCTACAAGAATTTCCGGTTTAAAGAAAACCTTTATATTACCATTGAAAACTCTATTCTACAACTCCCATTCAGAATTACACCAGTTTGAGGCCCCAAAAGTAGATTTTCCAGTTTTCCGTGGAATCCCACGTACAATTGAAAACTATATTCTACAACTCCCATTCAGTATTACACCAGTTTAAGGCCCCAAAAGTAGATTCCGGTTTTCCGTGGACTCCCGCGTACAATTGGAAACTCTATGCTACAAGAATTTCCGGTTTAAAGAAAACCTTTATATTACCATTGAAAACTCTATTCTACAACTCCCATTCAGTATTACACCAGTTTTTGGTTCCAGAAGTAGAATTTCCGGTTTTCCGTGGATTCCCACGTACAATTGAAAACTCTATGCTACAAGAATTTCCGGTTTAAAGAAAACCTTTATATTACCATTGAAAACTATTCTACAACTCCCATTCAGAATTACACCAGTTTGAGGCCCCAAAAGTAGATTTTCCGATTTTCCGTGGACTCCCACGTACAATTGAAAACGCTATGCTACAAGAATTTCCGGTGTCAAAAAACCTTTATATGACAATTAAAAACTTTATTCTACAACTTCCATCCAGTATTACACTAGTTTTAGGTCACAAAAGTAAATTTTTCGGTTTACCGTGGACTCCCACGTACAATTGAAAACTCTATGCTACAAGAATTTCCGGTTTAAAGAAAACCTTTATATTACCATTGAAAACTCTATTCTACAACTCCCATTCAGTATTACACCCGCTTTTGGTCACAAAAGTAGATTTTCCAGTTTTCCGTGGAATCCCACGTACAATTGAAAACTATATTCTACAACTCCCATTCAGTATTACACCAGTTTAAGGCCCCAAAAGTAGATTCCGGTTTTCCGTGGACTCCCGCGTACAATTGGAAACTCTATGCTACAAGAATTTCCGGTTTAAAGAAAACCTTTATATTACCATTGAAAACTCTATTCTACAACTCCCATTCAGTATTACACCAGTTTTTGGTTCCAGAAGTAGAATTTCCGGTTTTCCGTGGATTCCCACGTACAATTGAAAACTCTATGCTACAAGAATTTCCGGTTTAAAGAAAACCTTTATATTACCATTGAAAACTATTCTACAACTCCCATTCAGAATTACACCAGTTTGAGGCCCCAAAAGTAGATTTTCCGATTTTCCGTGGACTCCCACGTACAATTGAAAACTCTATGCTACAAGAATTTCCGGTTTGAAGAAAACCTTTATATTACCATTGAAAACTCTATTCTACAACTCCCATTCAGAATTACACCAGTTTGAGGCCCCAAAAGTAGATTTTCCAGTTTTCCGTGGAATCCCACGTACAATTGAAAACTATATTCTACAACTCCCATTCAGAATTACACCAGTTTGAGGCCCCAAAAGTAGATTTTCCGATTTTCCGTGGACTCCCACGTACAATTGAAAACGCTATGCTACAAGAATTTCCGGTGTCAAAAAACCTTTATATGACAATTAAAAACTTTATTCTACAACTCCCATTCAGTATTACACCAGTTTTTGGTTCCAGAAGTAGAATTTTCAGTTTTCCGTGGATTCCCAGGTACAATTGAAAACTATTCTACAACTCCCATTCAGAATTACACCAGTTTGAGGCCCCAAAAGTAGATTTTCCGATTTTCCGTGGACTCCCACGTACAATTGAAAACGCTATGCTACAAGAATTTCCGGTGTCAAAAAACCTTTATATGACAATTAAAAACTTTATTCTACAACTCCCATTCAGTATTACACCAGTTTTTGGTTCCAGAAGTAGAATTTTCAGTTTTCCGTGGATTCCCACGTACAATTGAAAACTCTATTCTACAACTCCCATTCAGTATTACACCAGTTTAAGGCCCCAAAAGTAGATTTTCCGGTTTACCGTGGACTCCCACGTACAATTGAAAACGCTATGCTACAAGAATTTCCGGTGTCAAAAAACCTTTATATGACAATTAAAAACTTTATTCTACAACTCCCATTCAGTATTACACCAGTTTTTGGTTCCAGAAGTAGAATTTTCAGTTTTCCGTGGATTCCCACGTACAATTGAAAACTATTCTACAACTCCCATTCAGAATTACACCAGTTTGAGGCCCCAAAAGTAGATTTTCCGATTTTCCGTGGACTCCCACGTACAATTGAAAACTCTATGCTACAAGAATTTCCGGTGTCAAAAAACCTTTATATGACAATTAAAAACTTTATTCTACAACTCCCATTCAGTATTACACCAGTTTTTGGTTCCAGAAGTAGAATTTTCAGTTTTCCGTGGATTCCCACGTACAATTGAAAACTCTATTCTACAACTCCCATTCAGTATTACACCAGTTTAAGGCCCCAAAAGTAGATTTTCCGATTTTCCGTGGACTCCCACGTACAATTGAAAACGCTATGCTACAAGAATTTCCGGTGTCAAAAAACCTTTATATGACAATTAAAAACTTTATTCTACAACTCCCATTCAGTATTACACCAGTTTTTGGTTCCAGAAGTAGAATTTTCAGTTTTCCGTGGATTCCCACGTACAATTGAAAACTCTATTCTACAACTCCCATTCAGTATTACACCAGTTTAAGGCCCCAAAAGTAGATTTTCCGGTTTACCGTGGACTCCCACGTACAATTGAAAACGCTATGCTAAAAGAATTTCCGGTGTCAAAAAACCTTTATATGACAATTAAAAACTTTATTCTACAACTCCCATTCAGTATTACACCAGTTTTTGGTTCCAGAAGTAGAATTTTCAGTTTTCCGTGGATTCCCACGTACAATTGAAAACTATTCTACAACTCCCATTCAGAATTACACCAGTTTGAGGCCCCAAAAGTAGATTTTCCGATTTTCCGTGGACTCCCACGTACAATTGAAAACGCTATGCTACAAGAATTTCCGGTGTCAAAAAACCTTTATATGACAATTAAAAACTTTATTCTACAACTCCCATTCAGTATTACACCAGTTTTTGGTTCCAGAAGTAGAATTTTCAGTTTTCCGTGGATTCCCAGGTACAATTGAAAACTATTCTACAACTCCCATTCAGAATTACACCAGTTTGAGGCCCCAAAAGTAGATTTTCCGATTTTCCGTGGACTCCCACGTACAATTGAAAACGCTATGCTACAAGAATTTCCGGTGTCAAAAAACCTTTATATGACAATTAAAAACTTTATTCTACAACTCCCATTCAGTATTACACCAGTTTTTGGTTCCAGAAGTAGAATTTTCAGTTTTCCGTGGATTCCCACGTACAATTGAAAACTCTATTCTACAACTCCCATTCAGTATTACACCAGTTTAAGGCCCCAAAAGTAGATTTTCCGGTTTACCGTGGACTCCCACGTACAATTGAAAACTATTCTACAACTCCCATTCAGAATTACACCAGTTTGAGGCCCCAAAAGTAGATTTTCCGATTTTCCGTGGACTCCCACGTACAATTGAAAACGCTATGCTACAAGAATTTCCGGTGTCAAAAAACCTTTATATGACAATTAAAAACTTTATTCTACAACTCCCATTCAGTATTACACCAGTTTTTGGTTCCAGAAGTAGAATTTTCAGTTTTCCGTGGATTCCCACGTACAATTGAAAACTCTATTCTACAACTCCCATTCAGTATTACACCAGTTTAAGGCCCCAAAAGTAGATTTTCCGATTTTCCGTGGACTCCCACGTACAATTGAAAACGCTATGCTACAAGAATTTCCGGTGTCAAAAAACCTTTATATGACAATTAAAAACTTTATTCTACAACTCCCATTCAGTATTACACCAGTTTTTGGTTCCAGAAGTAGAATTTTCAGTTTTCCGTGGATTCCCACGTACAATTGAAAACTCTATTCTACAACTCCCATTCAGTATTACACCAGTTTAAGGCCCCAAAAGTAGATTTTCCGGTTTACCGTGGACTCCCACGTACAATTGAAAACGCTATGCTACAAGAATTTCCGGTGTCAAAAAACCTTTATATGACAATTAAAAACTTTATTCTACAACTCCCATTCAGTATTACACCAGTTTTTGGTTCCAGAAGTAGAATTTTCAGTTTTCCGTGGATTCCCACGTACAATTGAAAACTATTCTACAACTCCCATTCAGAATTACACCAGTTTGAGGCCCCAAAAGTAGATTTTCCGATTTTCCGTGGACTCCCACGTACAATTGAAAACGCTATGCTACAAGAATTTCCGGTGTCAAAAAACCTTTATATGACAATTAAAAACTTTATTCTACAACTCCCATTCAGTATTACACCAGTTTTTGGTTCCAGAAGTAGAATTTTCAGTTTTCCGTGGATTCCCACGTACAATTGAAAACTCTATTCTACAACTCCCATTCAGTATTACACCAGTTTAAGGCCCCAAAAGTAGATTTTCCGATTTTCCGTGGACTCCCACGTACAATTGAAAACGCTATGCTACAAGAATTTCCGGTGTCAAAAAACCTTTATATGACAATTAAAAACTTTATTCTACAACTCCCATTCAGTATTACACCAGTTTTTGGTTCCAGAAGTAGAATTTTCAGTTTTCCGTGGATTCCCACGTACAATTGAAAACTCTATGCTACAAGAATTTCCGGTTTAAAGAAAACCTTTATATTACCATTGAAAACTATTCTACAACTCCCATTCAGAATTACACCAGTTTGAGGCCCCAAAAGTAGATTTTCCGATTTTCCGTGGACTCCCACGTACAATTGAAAACTCTATGCTACAAGAATTTCCGGTTTGAAGAAAACCTTTATATTACCATTGAAAACTCTATTCTACAACTCCCATTCAGAATTACACCAGTTTGAGGCCCCAAAAGTAGATTTTCCAGTTTTCCGTGGAATCCCACGTACAATTGAAAACTATATTCTACAACTCCCATTCAGTATTACACCAGTTTAAGGCCCCAAAAGTAGATTCCGGTTTTCCGTGGACTCCCGCGTACAATTGGAAACTCTATGCTACAAGAATTTCCGGTTTAAAGAAAACCTTTATATTACCATTGAAAACTCTATTCTACAACTCCCATTCAGTATTACACCAGTTTTTTGTTCCAGAAGTAGAATTTCCGGTTTTCCGTGGATTCCCACGTACAATTGAAAACTCTATGCTACAAGAATTTCCGGTTTAAAGAAAACCTTTATATTACCATTGAAAACTATTCTACAACTCCCATTCAGAATTACACCAGTTTGAGGCCCCAAAAGTAGATTTTCCGATTTTCCGTGGACTCCCACGTACAATTGAAAACTCTATGCTACAAGAATTTCCGGTTTGAAGAAAACCTTTATATTACCATTGAAAACTCTATTCTACAACTCCCATTCAGAATTACACCAGTTTGAGGCCCCAAAAGTAGATTTTCCAGTTTTCCGTGGAATCCCACGTACAATTGAAAACTATATTCTACAACTCCCATTCAGTATTACACCAGTTTAAGGCCCCAAAAGTAGATTCCGGTTTTCCGTGGACTCCCGCGTACAATTGGAAACTCTATGCTACAAGAATTTCCGGTTTAAAGAAAACCTTTATATTACCATTGAAAACTCTATTCTACAACTCCCATTCAGTATTACACCAGTTTTTGGTTCCAGAAGTAGAATTTCCGGTTTTC